>JAUESI010020304.1:0-11181 GCA_032275145.1 Synergus laeviventris | reverse complement strand
TGGGCCACAGAGGCGCCACTATACTAATAGCTGGGCTTCCTCTGGGCATGTTTACTCTCAGCTTCTCTCTGCTATTATCATTTTACTGTAGTATTCATTTCACCTATCTTCATTTAATTTGATTATTACTTTTCTAATTATTATTATTATTATTAATTAGAAATAAATTGAAATCTATAATTAATTCTGATATTCAGGAACCCTTTTTGATAAATATTGTTTTTGTCGACATGTACATGATGTGGCTGACCCTCGAATTCGTAAAACTTCTTCGGTAGTAATCAGATTACCAGATCCGATCTTCAGTTCGCAAGATGACTAATTGGAGTTAATCAATGAGCTTTTTGATATAAATTTCTTTTTAAAGGCCATTTATTACTTATCCAATCCCTACCTTATCGCCATATTTCTTTGCAACGTTATTTCTAAAATTATTGACATTTTTTTATAAATATAAATATTTAAGATCAGATAAATGTACGTTAAGACTTTAATTTTAATTTTAGAAATTTTAAATATAATATCTCAATAAAAGAAATAACGGTGCAGAGAAAATAATGTCACGAAGCAAGGGATCGGATAAGTAATACATGGCTTTAAGGGCATGTATTACCATATGAGCATATTAAGATATCCCAGCTTTTTATCCACAATTTTTACTTTTTTACAAAAATAATAGTGCACAGACAACTGTGTTTACATTCTTGAAGGCTATGCACAATTTTTTTTAAATAAATAAAAATTGTAAAAAAAACTATGTTATCTAGATTGGCTCATATGTTGAATAAAACATGTCCTTAAGTAATAAATGTATATATTTAAAATTGAATCAACACATTTAAAATTAAAAGAACTCATGAAATACAACTTTATATCTCGCCAGCATGAGCCACAAAATGCAGTGAAGAAAAAGAAGAGGTTGGTAACTTCGAGGTGAACATTTTTTTTAAATGAGCTTCTATTAAAATAATAACATTACAATCTAAACTTGAATCAGTAACAAATTAGTGAAATTTCAGAGATTCCATTGATTTAATTTTAAAGATTATCTAGAAATTGGAATGTTCAAGAAATCAATTCAAATTTTATATCTCTGTTTCAGATTCCACCAAAACCATCTGCAAAGGAGGTCAATATAAGTGTTTTAATCAAAAAGGCGGAAATTTCTGTAGATGTGCCCTGCGACCCACCGAGACTGAGGTTGTTTAAAGGCTATTTTGCATGAATTGTTAATTTCTTTTCTTAAAGTTGTAAGTTTTAAATATTATTAAAAATACAAAGAAAACATTTTCTTTGGTATAACTTAATATTTTGTACCTATATAGTTTTATTAATTTTGGAACGATCTGTTTTACTATACCATTTGTCCCAGCCAAATGGTATAGTATCAGGAATTTCTGACAGGCCTACGTACCACCGTAAGTGAAATCATTGGGTATGTTAAACAAGTTTATTTAAATACTTGGTGAGTTACCGACTGCGCATATCTAAATTACGTGCCGATAGAGGTCGACTAAATCGAAATGTGGGACGATGCTCTCAACTTCACGTGGGACGACTTCTGTTCGCTTCGACAACTCGTTCGGTGTTGATTGTACACCCAGCGCTCTTCACATTGTTATAATGAACTCTTTATTAAATCAGTGTTTGTTTTATTATCAGCCCACAACGGGGTCTAACATTTGTAGTTGGCGCATCGAATAATTTCCTGTCCATCTTTTATCAAATTACAGTCGCACCATAATCCGAGTTAAAAGATGTTTCTTGATTTCGTATACCATTTTTCCAGAAGTTTCGAAATAATTACGTTCGATTCGTTCGAGTGCAAGAAATTCGCTTTCTGCATCGCTGATTGAAAAAAAAATATCATCGAAAAGAATCCTTTCAGACATCTTATACTTATTTGACCAAATTACAAAATCAGAGTAATTTCTCTTTGTCACAAACATCTGTTACTGCACCCGTTAATAATACTCAGATTTTCCGTCCAGAAAATATGAACCATCCTTTAAACCTAAGCATCTTCTCTTTTTCTTAGCAAACGTATCGATATAGTCATATTCTTATCGACTAGCAAAAATGGAAATTTTATTTCAAGGCAATCTGTTACACAACAGTGACAGGAGATGAAACCCCAAACGCAGAATTACTCAAGGATATAATAAATCCTGTTGTTTTCAAAACTACGCTGGTGTGCTTTTTTTCAGATGCATCTCATATTCTTTCCTCGCAATATCTTCATGAATAAGACCGTATTGAAAATCAATAAATACATTTCTCAAATCTTTTAAAGAAAATTCTTCGAAGTTCTCGTGATACAATTCTATAAAAATCATTGGCAAATTTTCAATAACTGGAGCAATACGTTCTCTCGCAAAAGGTTCTATTGCGGTAAAAATTAGTGACTTTGAACTGACAGAGTGAAGTTTCTCCAAGAAAGTATTAAAGCTTTTATTTCTCAAAGTAGATGCATTAACAACATAGTATGAAAAACATTTTAATTAAAATTTCATTCTTACCCTTAAATGTCTTAAAATTAGAACATTGATGATATTAACAGTAAATGAACGGTCAAATTTTTGTATACTCTAAACTTAATTTCTCAATTCTTTCTTCTAATGTTTTTTTTAATTTACTATTTAAATACTTAGTTTTTTCATCTAATTAATTCTGCCAATTTATCGGTACAAGATAATTCATCGTTGTCGGATAACATTTTGGCATGTAAAGCAAAGGATAGGTACTGTTTCGTATTTGAGACGAAATATAAGATAATTACGCAAGTGATCAGGTTAACACAAGAAAAACACTGATTTTAAAATATAAAATTGAACGGTATTAAGAACTGAATTTATTCACTACAAAGTCTTACATTTATAAATAGCACACACGAAACAATAAGCTACTGTCTCGCACTGTAAGAATAAAGCATCTAGCGAGACATTAGGTGTCACACAGCTCCTCAAGCGAGAGGAGCTGTGGGAGACGAAACGAAATTATCCACTGATACTGATTGTTGATAAAGATGCACAACGAGCAAAGCGATCTCACATATGGAGAAACGCAACTGTCGTCTGATATGTGACAACATGTCTGTCCAAGTTAGTTTTGGAAGAGAAGTTTGTATGCATGACACACGATTAGCCACAAAGGTATTCAAAGTACAAGGAGGGCTTCTCAACCATGCAATCACGTTCGTGCTATCAGTCCAGAGATGCACATTCACATCGATACCAGTTTTGGTATCGATAGTTCTTTGATAGGCGTAACCTTCGATTTAAAGCAGTCGAGAGATTTTTCTCTACATTTTTCAGGGATGGCGTTCATAAAAACCACTTGATTGGATGCAAATTTATGCAAAAGGGAATCCGCCCGATGTCAGCAGATTGACGAGATCCTGCTGTAGTGCTGTCGCCGACTCCACGTTCTTAGCACCTACCAAAACATCGTCAATATACATATGACGAAGGAGGATAGAAGCAGCGTGAAGCGACCGTTGTCTTACATCCTTGACTAGTTTCTGGATAGTGCGTAATGGTAAGTGGCAAGTATGGCGATGAAGATAGTCCAAATATGACTGTTGTCATTGTATATTCCCGGACCGGTTCTCCTGCCCGGTCGAACCTCCATGAAATACTTTGATAATCACAATCTTCAGGATGGATCCTGATCAGTAAACATCCTTTCAATGTGAGATGAAAAGACCACTGCAAACGTTCGCCATTGTAAAAAGATATCCGAGAGCGCTGGATGCATTTTTGGTCCAGTATGTTGGTAGTCGTTGAGAGAAGAGCCGGTTGAAGTTCGATGGGAGCCATTAAAAACTACTCTGAGCTTGGTGGTAGTACTTGTTTCCATGAAAACTCCGTGATGAGGAAGATATACACGGACTGTATGTGGAGAAAACGTTAATTCTACTAATTCCATGTGACGTAGAGAAAGATAGTCCGACATGAATTTAACATAGGCTGTACGAAGATTCCGGATTCTTTTGTAATCGACGTTCCAGCTTGAGAAGGAGAGATTCAGCTTGGGCTCTAGAGTCACCCAGTTCGCTGATGAGCGCGTAGATTTCAGCTCAAAGTAAGAGATGGATAGCTGTATTGGCTCTAGGTTTTGAGTCGGCAAGATTAAGACCCTTTAGTTCAAGCCAGGGTTAAAGGTCCACTCGATGTGATAGCGTGTAATTGCTGAGTCGCGGTATAACCAAGGCCTCTGTCTCTAGAGTGAAGCGGGAAGGCAACCGTGATAAGATGAGAAGGTTGACTATACCCTTTGATACTACAGATTTAAAAGCACCAACAACGGAGATATGAAGAGATGTGGACCGGCGTGGAAGGCAAAAACGCTGTGTGAGGATTTCCGATATGAAATTACCCTCGGAACAGCGATCGATTAGACAACGTGCCTCGGCGTAGAGTCCATGTTTGCTCTTGACAGAGACAAATGATGATGCGAGCAGACTTGGACCAAAGGCACTAGAGGTTGCATGAGAATGCACCAATGATCATGCCGGGTTCCTGTCTTTGAGCGATCGTGGTAGATCCTGACGGATAAACCTGTTTAGGCTCAGTTTCCGTTGATAGTAATGGGCCGTGAATGAGAGTATGATGACGACCGTGGCTGGCACTGCACACCTTATTAGAGCGACAGTCACCAACTCGATGGGGTCCAAAGCAATTCTCGCAAATCTCTCTTGAACGCACAAATTCCTGTCGCCGTGCAAGAGATTTAGGTTCCATCTCTCCTCCGATAGATGCTTCTCAGTCCCGGCGAGAATGTTGTTCAAGTCGTTGAACTGTCATGTAGGTCAACCAATCATCCCAATGTTCGACGGGATGTTTGAGGGCAGCCAAGGCACCTATGGCTTCTGTAGTTCCATGCAGAAGCTTCTTTAGTTCGGAGGCAGATTCAGAAGATACAGGCTGTAGGGAACATAAAGCAGCGATCTGAGAACTTACCAACAACCGAGTATTTTTATAGGTTTCTCTGAGTAAATGCGATGCACGTGAGAAGTTTTCAGCAATAGTGGGGATATTGCGGAGAAGGTGAGCAGGTTCTCCAGACAGACTTGTTTTTAGATAGTGCGATCGTGCAACGTTTGTTACTTTCGGATTTGCAACGACAATTGCAGTAAATAAATCACGGTAGTTCGGCCTATCCAAATAGTCTGGTTGTTGATCATAAGTATCCATCTTGTCCAAAAGCTTACCCAACTCGACTAAATAGGCCTGCTCGGTTAGGCTAGAAGCGTCTTCAGAGAAATAGGCTTCTTCTCGTCCTCCTTTTTATATAAAGCGAGTATTTTTTTATGTCTCCCCTGAAATTGTTCCCATTTTTTCTCTAGATTCTACTGGCGTGCCTTGCATGCTCCACGTGTAAGATTAGCGATACCAACTCGAGACGAAGTCTTAGCTTTGATCCGTTAAAACATCTGAAAGATTCATACAAGAGAGTTGAATAAATGACAATTATGGAACGAACTTGCCGGACGAATTTGAAGATATTCGCTATAAGATAGTAAGGATCGTCGTCGATAAATTACTTCCTTGCTTATCGATGCGAGAAAGAAAGAATTTCTCATTCATATGACGAGTAAACCCAAGGGTACTAACGAATGTCTTTGACTAGTGGTCACAGTTTGTGTACACTTTATTAGTAGATACACTAGCTCACATCGATAGTCACTCGATGCACGAAACGCGTTAATCCCTTTAGAGGTATCTAAATATAGTCACTTTTGTTGAGACACTTTTGAAACATCGGAATAATGGCTCGTAAAATGAAGCACTTTGTTTTTTGAATTTCAGTTCAATGAATTCCTTTCACATAACTTGAACTTAACTATTTTCAACACTTGAATGCGTATAGCGCTATTCTAAAAGTTTGATGAGATTGTATTTTTTAAGCGTTTTCACTTAAGAAATCCGGCTCGAAGGACCAATGTTTCGGATTTGAGATGAAATATAAGATAATTACGCCAGTGATTAGGTTCAGACAAGAAAAACACTGATTTTAAAGTATAAAATTGAACGGTAATAAGAACTGAATTTATTCACAACAAAGTCTAGCTTACATTTATAAATAGCACACACGAAACAATAAGCGACCGTCTTGCACCCTAAGAATAAAGCATCTAGCGAGCCATTACGTGACACACAGCTCCTGCGAGGGGCGCAGGGGGAATTGGTCCGTATGCCTGGAAGGTATAGGGAGGTACGAAATTCCAAACATTTTTTTTATACTAAGAGTCTTGATCCCCTCAATTAGAGTTTAAATCAAAAAAAAGAAATGTCCTATTTTTTTTATTTTTATTTTAATACGTGCCTATTTTGACTCAAGGTTTTCTATGAAGTTTTTGAAATTATTTTACATGGTTTAGGAAAACTTTAGGGGAAAATATAGAGGCTTATTATTGAGAATTATCCATCGAAGAATTTCATGTATCACACATATGGGCTTAACACTCCTAACACACCCCTACGATGCTTTGAAAACTACCCTTAAAACCAAAAATAAAAATTTTTTTCGTTTTTATTTTCATAAAATTTACCTATTCTATTAGTCTAGTAGAATATTTATTAGGATTGGTTAATTTATTTTTATTTATTTCAACATATTCCCTATGTTTAGATAATTTTTTTTCCAAAAATACTATTGGTCTAATGGAATATTGATTAACATTGATTAATTAATTTTTAATTATTTAAACGAATTGAATAGGTTTAAATAATTTTTTTTTTCGAAAATACGTTTTTCCTTATAAAAATTATTACTAAATATTAGTCTAATGGAATATGTATCAACATTGATTCTTTAATTTGTAATTCTTTAAACAAATTCCATTTGTCTAACCAATCAGAATCCTTTAAGCAAATTAAATGTGTTAAAACAAATTAGGGTTTGTTAAATAATGAATAGATGATTCTTAGATGAAAATAAATAGTAATTTATTGTTTATACAATTATAAAATATTTGAAAATAAATTTTTCATGTTTCGATAATAAACTGCAAGTTCTTCCAATTAAAAAAACATTTAAACAAATGGAATATATTTAAATAATTAAAAATTAATTACATAATGTTTACAAGTATATCACGAGACTAACAATAATAATTTTTGATAATAAAAAATAAATTTGGAAAAAAAAAATGCAAACAAATTTAATTTGTTTAAACAATGAAAAATTAATTAATTAATGTTGAAAAATATTCCCTTAGACCAATAGTAATAATTTTTAAAAAGAAAAACGACTTTTTAAGACAAAAAAATTATTTAAACAAATGGAATTTGTTTAAACCTTGGAAAATTATTCCAAAAAATGATTTTTCTCCTTGCAATTTACTTGGGCGATTTCAAGTCAAAATAAACACGTTTTAAAATAAAAACGAAAAAGAAATATGCTCAACTTATTCTAGATCAGACAACCAACGACAAAATATCCTTTAAAATTAATGTATTTAAAACTAGTAAACTTTAACTTTTGCATGGGAAAATGCATTGGACCTGTTTTATAAAATCTTTTTAGACTTTATTAATATGATGCTGCATTTGATGTTCTTATGGAATTTTAAGAATTATTATTAATGAATTCAATGATATCGTAAACGACGTCGTATACAATACTATCCCAAATTTCGACTTCTTATTCGATGTTGCAATTTTCAATAGGAAAAGAACAATTCCTTGTGTCGGAAAGAATCAATTCACCTTTAAGATTATAAAATAGATTTCTGAACTATAACAAAGAGTGTGGTGATTGCAAAAAATAAATCACAATATTTTCTTTATATCTTTCAAGATTTTTTTACTCCATTCTAAAAGAAGAAAAATAATAAGGCACACTGGTGCTCCTGCAAGTAGGCAACCGCATTCTACGCTGTCACATTTGTACGAAGAGTATATACTCACCAGGGATAACGTTCTAAATATATCTGAATTACTCCTATTCATTTTAAATTGTTTCAACATGTTTAATGGTGAAAAATGCTGTATAAACACATTCAGTATATTATACTTGCGTCTCTACTCTTCATATAACATGTTAGTCATAGCTGATTTAAAAAATGAAAGTATTTGTTTCTGTTAAAATTGTAATTGGAAAAAAAATGAAATTTTCTTTCTTAAAATAAATGAAAATCTTTTTTTACTGTACCATTTTTTTTAATATACAATGTACAAATACCGCGGAGAAATTAGAGCTCGGTTGAGATGTCTCGTTCTGAAGCTAATAAGTATCTACCTGTTTAGTAAAGTTTAAGTAGACTCCGGGGTGTTTAGATCTTACAGAAGGTGTGTCTAAAGTTTTCTAAAGCTATCTGTGATTGGTACAGAGAAAAGTCGTCGGTGCTTATTGATACAAATTCGGAAAAACCCAAACTAAACTATCTGTTCATCTAGTGCCATTAAATCATTTAGGAAAGGTCGGAGACTAAAATCTTAAGTAAAATGATAAAAGTGTACCTGAGCAGTAAACGAATAAAACTCCAAATTGGAACGCTGCTTACAATTTGGTTCAAGATTAAAGTTATAAATGTGAAAATATAGAAACAGTTTACAGAATGCTGACAATTAAATAAAAATACTTGGCAAATACACTGGATTGGTGAGAGATTATAAAAATCATGTTTTAGATCTTCTAATGGTAGAAATTTAGACAATATACTTAGAACTATAAATGCTAGAATATGGTAGTTGAACACAAATATATAGGGGATTTTTTCTCAAGTGTACCCTACCCACTTTCGAAACCGATGTCATCCAATCGGGCTCAAACTTGCACGAAGTTTAGTCCTTTTGCGTAGTATTTATCACACCAAATTTGAATGAGATCGGTCAAAAACTTGTCGAATTTGGGGGGGGGGGTGAACGTTTTGGGATTTTTGTGAATATCATTTATTTTGGCGATTTTTAACGCTTGTAATAGCGATGAATTTTATCCTATGAATTTTTTCCAAAAATAAATATTTGACCTTAAAAAATGAAGAGCAAAAATAAATTTAACTTTTTCTCCAAAATCGATATATATATTTTTTTTGGTATTAAAAGAAAGCTTAGGTTTTTTCCTATAAGACCATGCAGATTAGAAAGTGGGCCTTAAGTTTTTAATTTATGAAAATAAGCGTTGAGTACTTAGGTACGCGCATTACGCTGTCGCTCAAGCCCCGCGGTGTGCCGTGATGCCTTCACTGTATTGTTTTTACGAAAAGTAACAATATTTGATAGTATATTTGATCGCTGTTTGCATTTTATAGGGTTGAGACTACCATTATTTAAATGATTGCATTACGTTCACTGACGAATTTTGAAAAAATTTTGAATTTTAGAAAAGAAAATTATTGAATAAGAGTTCGGGTCAAAACAGTAGTTTTATGGTTTGGGTAAAATTGAAGCTCGGATATATTTTAATGCTAATGCCTGCTCTTCTATATGTCTTTCTGTCCACCTTTCGTTTTTTAAGTGACAGTTACTTTCACTTTGTTTTCTAATTTTCGTTTCTTCACTTTTGAAAAGTATTCGCATTCCGTGGCTGAGGAAAATTTCTGCAATTTAAGTCTCCCTCATAGAAGACCAGGCATTAGCATAAAAATATATCCGAGCTTCAATTTTACCCAAACCATAAAACTACTGTTTTGACCCGAACTCTTATTCAATAATTTTCTTTTCTAAAATTCAAAATTTTTTCAAAATTTGTCAATGAACGTAATGCAATCATTTAAATAATGGTAGTCTCAACCCTATAAAATGCTAAGAGCGATCAAATATACTATCATATATTGTTATTTTTCGTAAAAAAAATACAGTGAAGGATTCACGGCACACCGCGGGACTTGAGCGATAGCGTAATGCGCGTACCGAAGTACTCAACGCTTATTTTCATTAATTAAAAACTTGAGACCCACTTTCTAATCTGCATGGTCTTATAGGCAAAAACCTAAGCTTTCTTTGATGACATCGGTTTCGAAAGTGGGTACACTTGAGAAAAAATCCCCCATATGCTTATAGATGTTACAAAGCAAGATGTGCCAAAATTAATAACTTGATTATTAGTGATCAAGAGGATATAAGAGGATATAAGCATTTTAATGACCGCTTATACAAGCCTGGTGGACATTTGACTGTCATGGTTCTAATTATTCCGCCTGAGCCCGGATGGATTTCCATGATTCAGCCAAGTTTCCAAGTCGTGGGTGGTATGTTATCTTCCTTGATAACGACGAGCTACCAATTTTGACATTGTACTGTTTTGACGATGTCTTCCATTTATTGTGTGCTATCTGCTCATTTAGATATTCCTTGTGCCACCTATCCCAGAATTCGTGACGCATTTGGTGGGCTAGTTCCTAGCAGGATAATCTCTTGGCTGAAATATTACGCAAGTCTGTCTGTGGAAAAGTTGTCAAAGGGGTTCCAATCTAGAAATGACCTGTAGTTAAAGGAAGCAGATCGTCCGAAAGAGATGAAAGAGGTGTCAAAGAGCGTGAGTTGAGGATTGCCTCAATCTCGACGACATAAGTATGCAACTGTTCGTAAGTTCAAAGCGAGGTACCTGAAACACTTGTAAAATGTTTTTAAAATAATTTTACCGCAGTTTCCCATGGACCTACGAAGTGCCAGGAAATCCCCTTTTTCAAGAGAAATGATTGATTTTTTTTTGTTATTTTCAATAGATTGAATCGTTTTGTAGAGTTGGCGCAATTATTTATTAGCACTTAGAAAATCGGTGCCATTATTTACAGATATAGAACTCAATGTTCCTCTTCGAGCGAAAAAACACTTTAAACAAGCCAGAAAGGCTCCAGTTGTCAAGTCATTGGCTAACTCTAAATGCCCTGCCTTGGTGGCCAGGCAGACAAAAACTGCAATATAAGATTTTACTTTTGTGACGTTTCTGTGACGCCTTTCTTTAATGATGAAGGCACCACAATAATTCACACCTACATTAAAAAATGGTCGAGAGAATGAAACTCTACTTTGAGGTAAATTTTCCATAATATATTCAGTTTTGCGAGGCTTCATTCGAAAGCATTTTACGCATTGACGGATGATATGTTTCGCAGTATTGCGATCGTCGATTGGCCAAAAAGTTTAGCGTATGCTATCCCGAGTAAAAATTTTTCGTCTTCAAATGGTCTTGGCTTCCTCTTATATTGGTCTTGAGACCACTTGAGACGTTGAT
>JAUESI010020303.1:0-11183 GCA_032275145.1 Synergus laeviventris | reverse complement strand
CCAAGGCGGCAGGTATATTTTTTTTTCTCAAAGCTATTAAAAAAGGTCAGCAAGGGTTTCGACTCAGTTATGAGACTTAGCAAGACATCAATGTCTCAAGTCGAAATCTAGTCGAAACATTTTTACTCGGGTGATTAGTTTAACTATCTAATTTTCTCCGTGTGAAAGTAGTTGACTTGAAAAATGGATTAACGGAAGCACTTCATGAAAAGAACTTCATTGAAATACTCATTCTGAAGAACGAAATCATATCAAAATATCTTGAAAATCCCATTCTTCTAGACTTGGGCAATTGCGGTTGTGTTGTGTATTGTTGCTACTAAATAACCGGACTAAATAACCCATACTGCTTCATTCGAATTACCCACTGTTGTAAACAATGTTGAAGGTTCTTTTTTGAGAGGCTGTACTTGAGCTGCGTTGCTTTTTCCTTCACTGCATCAACGGGATCGAATCTGGTTCCTTTTAGCCAAAACTTGATATTCGGGAGCAGAAAAAAGTCTCACGAAGATAGGTGAGGCGAATACGGTAGATATTTTTCTACATTTCTGGTCTTCTTCTTACACGTTCACGAAGGGTTGTCAGAACCTCCTTATAATATTCCTAGTGAACAATTTGACCTTCAAGTACCCATTCGAGGTGAAAAATTCCTCGGATATAAAAAAAAACAATCATTGCTTTCAATGTAGACTTGCTCATCCGTGCTTTCGTTTGTCTCGGTGAACTGGGACTCTTCCAATGTATGGATTGGCGCTCAGTTTCAGGATCATATTGAAAAAACCATGATTCGTCGTAAGTTACTATATTTTCTAAATACTTTAAATCATTTTCGATGTTTTCCAGGATGTCAGAACAAATTTTTAATCGAGTCTACTTTTGCTCAGGAGTGAGCAGTTTCGGCACAAGCTTAGCACAGACTTTTTTCATTTGCAAGTTTTCATTTAAAATTTGTCGAACCGTTTTTTTTATCGATGTTAATTAATTCGATAATTGCTCGAATACTGAAGCATCGATTTTTCCGAATAATTCCACCAAATTTTTTAACGTTACTGTCTGTTTTTGATGTTTGAGGACGTCCAGAATGAGTATCGTCTTCAATCGCTTTCGTCCCCACCTTAAGTTTTTTAAACCACTCAAATACTCGAGTAAGAGATCAATACTCATAGTCATAAATATTCTTTAACAAATCGTAAGTTTCTGTGGCCGTTTTGCCAAGTTTCACAAGGAATTTCATGTTGACGCGTTGTTCCACTTTCACACTCAACATAATTCCGACGGAGAACAGGTAAATGGTCTGCTTCAAACAAAGGTTACAGCCGTACTAAGGATTGCAGAACCTTGAAATTCGGAAAGATTAGAGGGGAAAGAACACAGATCAATATCCGTCCTTGCTCTTAATTTCGCAACTTGAAGTAAGCGGCAAGTGAATTTATAACCACTAATTTAATAACCACTCCTCGTACTTTTAAAAAAATGTTTCATCTCGTCTTGGGCAAATGTACTTGAAGTAATTAGATGGGAAGGGCCTTTGTGATGTTGCTAGACTTGCGTATTTGGGAGAAGACTGTTGACGAACAAGGCAAAACAAATCCTCTCAACAATAAGCATTACAATTTCCAAGTTGTATCTGACTTTGTAAAAGACAAATTCATTAAAGTTAAATTGGAGTTTTATATATATATATTGTATCTTTCGTGGAACCATTTTTAGAGAGTTCCAATCTAACGTTTCTCAGATACCCTTCTTGTATGGAGCCCTCACACTTTTCATGACTACAATTATTGAGCGATTTGTAAAAACTGAAGTCTTAAAAAAAAATGTCCGTAAAATATTTTGACTTAACTGAGTCTAGCAATCTGCTCTTTGTAATGTGGATGTGGGTTTCGCAACAAAAGACGCTCTAGATAAGCATATCAAGAAGGGAGTTGAACCTGAAGGTATTAAGAATTTGAATACTTACTTCCTCTAATGCTATCTTGATATGACACAAAAACTCATGGATCGCCGTCCTGTAAAGTACAAATTGACCAAATGTATTTCTTGCTTTGTTCTTAACGTAATTTTGTTGAGTTTTACGGTGACTAAAAGAAGTAATATAACATCCTGCTTAGTCCTCATATATATAAAAAATAAATGGATTGTAGAATCAGCAGTAGAAGAATTAAGATTGAATATAAACATTTATGTAAACCATTAAACCTCGAGCCATTAAAGCTTTGCAAGCTTTTGATAAAAAAACTTCTAGACTCGATCATTTTTGGATGAAGCTCATATCAGATTCGGGAAAAAAGGATTCTCCATCAATGAATATTGTTCAGTTCGAACCTAAAGAGAAGAAAGCCTGATGGGCTTACGAGTTGTGCATCACAGTTTCAAAACTGTTGGGGGTGTTAAATCGTTACCAATAACGAAGAATATGATTCATGCCGCGCGTAACGCTCATTCTCACTGTATTGACTTAAGGAGGAAGCAAGTGAGAGAATTGGAACAAGATAAAGAGCGCAAACGGAAAAGACATGATATTTTACAAGATTGAGCTAAAAAGAAAAAAATCATGCAAGAAGCTATAGCGCAGACAGCATCGATCGAGGAGAAACTGCATCTTCTGACTCATCGTCAGACTATGAAGAAGACGTAATGGATCTTAGATTTTTTAAATTACCTTCGTTTACTTATTCTTGTTGGTATTCATTATTAGTTGTTCTTCTCACGTATCCAAAGAGTTTTATTGATATAAGAAGTTACGAATATACTTTAAGATACTTGAAATTTATTTTGATTTCCCAAAGTATATAATCTTAACCAATCTGTGATATAAAATTAATTAATACGAAATATTAATAAACTTATTTTTTCACGTGCAACCATCATTTAATGCATTTGACTTAAACTAGAAATTTAAACAATTTTACCGTGAAAACCCGAGAAATGACCGCTTTCTTTTTATTATTATATTTAAAAAAAAGCTTTATCATATGATTTAAAGAGTGTAACGTTCCTTGAGTCTGGTTTTTGTAAATTTTAAACTATATCTATATTTTATTTTTAAAAAATACAATTTTTACTTTTTTCTATTATAAGAAAAAGATTTTTCGGATTACTGTGATCCACTTGTGCTCTACAGGGATAAAAAAAACATTCGTACAGTTTATTATTATTTACGCTCTCATTCTGATGCCTCGATTCATATTTTCTGACAGGAAAAGAAACGAGAAACCTGTAAATATAGGGGGTAAAACTTAATGTTATTAGGCACCCTGTTTAAATGTTGAAATTGATTATAATGCAATATAGCTCAGCGCCTTGAGTCACGGTGTAAAAGCGCGCATTGGTTCTGATGCATTTATGACATTAAATGTTTGAAACATAAATGGCTAGAATGAAACCTTTTCTAGGATGAAGGTAACGGTGGAGGCAGACCAGATCCATATGAGTTTGATGCAACGGGAGAAGAAAACGGCAGCTCAGTTGATGGACTCAAAAGGCCGAGAGACGATCCTCCAAAACCAGGCTCTCTATTCACTAATGAAGGACTTCAAGCATCTTACAAAGATTTGGATCAAATTTTCGATAATTCTGATCCTGATACTTCTAGTGATGAAACTGTAGGTATTCAGGGTGTCCAAAAACTCGCGATACTTCTACTAAGGGTAATATATTTCACATAAAGAAAAAGAAAAAATCCAGTTGGAAAGTTCTCTTTACACATTGTTAAATGTTTAACTGTAGAATTAAAGTTAAAATTTATTTTTATATTTTTAAACTAAGAATAATATAGTGATATATGTACCCTTCTCAATTATTTCTTTGTATGAACGTTTGATTTAAGTTTCTTAGATCTTAATCACATCCAGATAAAAAGAAGGCAACATATTAGAAAGATCGAGAAATATAACATATAGAATCGAAAGGTAGATGTTTAATGAACTATATATAAATTGCACTAAGTGATATTTGAATTAAAACATTTGAATATTTCTATATTTTTTAAGTTCTGGAATATGGTGTATTTGAATCATTGAACCTCACCGGTGATATTTTTTTCAAAAACTCGCAATGTTCAAAATATTCCAAAAACACAATACCGAAAACATTCCATTGTTGTGGTTCAAATGGCTTGTAGTGCAATTGATACATAGCTTAAATATATACCGATTAAAGCACAGTACGCTTGCATAGATTTTCATGGCAACTGTGTCCAAATAACGTGGCGAATCTTGGTCGTGCGTGATTTTGGCGCTAACACATTAGATCATGGCTACTTAAATCATGGCAATGTGTTAATTTAGAAATTTTTCGTAACATGAATAAGTAACGAAAGGAAACATTTTTTGAGGCATTACGATTTTAATCTTCCATTTCACTATTATCGATTAGTCCTTTAAACGTCTGTAACTCACATCTTTTTCACTTTGTCATTCTCATCTGAGCTGCCACGTCAATCTAGAATTGAGCTGCAGGATCGTGAAAGGTCATCCCCCATATTTCGACAATCCACAATGTTTGAAGTTCTAGTATTGGACATGCATTTCATATTAAATTAAATTTAAATTGATACAATCCATCTTTTTTTAACCATAAAAAAGTTGTAAATCACAAATTTGTCGGGATTTTAACTTGGGATTTGCAAGAATTTTTTATTTAACTGTTTTAAAGATGGTTGATATTAACTGTAATTTATACTTAGAAAAAGAAAAATAAAACACAAAAAGCAGTGCTCTCAATATGAGCCCCGTACTCAAGTGTGCATGCGTCCTGCATGGCATCTGATTGTTTCCTTTTCTCGCGCTATTTAAAACACTAAAAATACTTTTTTTGTTTATTATGAATAATAGATTTTTAACTTACAGAATTATCTATTAGACCAAAATAAAAAATAATTAAATCCCTATTCTGTAAATATAAAATATAATTTATCATGCTAGTAAAGTATATTTTTTATTTATGGAATAGTGATTTAATTATCCTTCATTCTGATCTAATTAATAATTCTATAAGTTAAAACGCCATTATTTATAACAAATTTTTTTTGCGTTTTAAATAGCGCGCGAAAAGCAACCAATCAGACACCATGCACGACGCATGCGCAGTAGAGACGCGAGTCCTACTGGAGACACGTTGTGATAATATTCTTAAATTAGCGGCTGAGTTGAGCCGCCGTTTACAATAGTCGTACAAATTTATTGAGCACCCGTAGTTTTCCAATGTATAGTTTGAATGATAGCGTTTACTGCATTTATTGCTCTTCGGTACCAACTTTGTCTAATCCGTTATTATTATATGGGATCCAATCCCCCATCGGAGAATCAATCTTGCCAGCAGAAGGCAATGAAAACTCACTGCTATTAGAAGACAATGCCTAGAAGAAGTAAGTTCTCTGTTTTGAGTATAGGGAATTACATCCAAACAATCTCCAGATTGGTAACCATATGTAAAGTGAAGCCTACATCACCCGAAGCCACAACCTACATTATTTTGTGGGCTAAGCTAGCTCCCTGCAACTCTGAGTGCAAAATGTCATTAATGTTGACCAGTGGCCACCGTAGCGCCGACTGTTCAGTGGCTCTATATTCAAAAAAATGCATGGGAAAATACGTGAAAATTCCATTTTCTCATAAAAACTATTTTATCGCATTCTCTTTTATTATACATTAATCAAGATATTTTTACGTTTTTTTTTAAAACAATATTTACTCTCAAAAAATGTGAAATGTTCGAATTTTTACGAAAATTCGCTTTGATTTTGGCGGGAACTTTTCTAATCGAAATGCTATTATATTATCATCATTAAAATATTGATATTAATATTTATAATATTATTAATAATTATTAAGTAATTAATTATTAATAATAATAAAATAAAGTGTTGTTAAATTAAGAAAACATGTTTTTTGTTTTAATATAAGACAAACAATACGAGATTTACATTTACATTCAAATACAATTTTTTTTTTAATTTTTGAAAATTTAAGTTTATTATTAATAATTTTTATTTATAATTAAAGGTTTTTGTCGATGTTTATATTATAAAAAATAGCAATTTTATGAAGCATTTTCACACAAGGAAAGCAAACTTTAAAAATATACCAACAAAGATGAAGCATTTATTAAATTGCTTTATAAAAAATGTAATCACATTTTTTCAATCACATATGTAATCACTGTATTTTCATGTGTAAAAATAATTTACAATTTTAACTAACAGTTAGTTTAGAACTTTTAGTCCATTTTGACCGGACTTTTTTGGGTCACTGATGTAAAATTTCTTGCATTTTATGTGATTATATTTTTATAAGGCAATTTTATAAATTCTTCGCATCTTTGGTTGGTATATTTTTTAAGTTTTCTTTCCTTGTATGGAAATATTTCATACATATAAAATATTTCATATGCTATTTATTATAGAGACATCAACAAAAATATAAATTATTAATAATGTAAAATTTTCAAAAATTAAAAAAGAATGGTATTTTAATTTATTATTAATAATTAATAATATTAAAATATTAGCATAATGTTTTTATTTAAAAATCACAAAAAATATTAGCATCAATATTTAAATAATAATTATAGCATTTCTAATGAACAATTTCACACCAAAGTGAAAGCCAATTTTCGTAAAAACTTGAGGAGTTAACCTTTTTCGGGAGTAAGTATTATTTTTTAAAATACATCAGCTTTTTTTGATTAATGTGTCATGAAAGGAAATGCGCTAATATAGTTTTTATTGTTAAAAAATTGAATTTTCACGTATTTTCCCATGCATTTTTTAAATCTAGGGCCAGTGAACAGTCACCGCCGCTCACGGCGCTGGTCAACTCTCGTGACACTTTTTTCTCATGGGCCGAATAGCAAGTCGCAGGGGGCTGGTTTAAGCCAATTGAAGGAAATTTACTAGACTTAAGAGTTAACTTTCATAACAAAAAAGTGTTTCTACTTTTTTTTTTCAATACAAAACTTTGGGCGATTAAATAAAAAGCACTAAAGAACGTATATAATCATTGAAATATTTATAATTACGAAAAAAAATTTGAAACATTTTTTTTTTGTAATTATAAACATGTAGACGATATGACGTTACCATACCTAAAAAAAAGTAGAAAAAAATTGTAAAGGTTATGAGAGCATGCCCTTAGCTTCTGCTTGTAATATACGATATGAAACATTTCTGTCTTCACAAGTATCACATACTAATTTTTTTTAATGAAAATTCACGGGAATCTTCACTTTATTTACATATAAACAAACCGTCATTAGAATTTGTCACTTCTGGAGAGTGATGCATAAATAATGTCACACAACTTTTTGACACTCTTGACATTTGTGTATCCACACTTACGTTTAAATGGTGCGAGTACATTGGGAGTAGTGTTGCGAACGCAATCTGACGGCACGCTAATTGTACTATTTCAGTTATGTTTATCTCAAGCAAGCATAACAGTGGATAACGTAGAGAAAGAGATGTAAACGAGTGTGAAGGTGCAGCAGTCCCATGTCGGCAGAAAAACGACGGCCTAAAGCAGAAAAGCACTAGAATCGCCGGTGACTTTTGTTATATCGAATGAAGTGAAGACTTCAAGTTACAAGTCGGGTTTACAATTTTAGTCAGTAATAATGACGCTTCGTACACTTCTGTGTGCAACGAACTCGGCGGTTTTAATTTCAAAAGTTTCAAATTCGTAATTTAGAGACCCCTACACAGCGAAAAACCACAGGTATCTCTGATCTTGAGCTGAAGAAAAACTCCAAAGAAGAAGAAGAAATTAGCAATTCGTGTTTATTGAATAAATATTCGTATAAAATTCTTGTCTACAACAATGGAGAAGGAGAGTGATGTTGACAATGTTCTGGTAAGTACAAAGAAAGTTTTTCCAAAATTTGGACAGCTTTTGCGGATTTTGAGGCACAAAATACATAAAACTATAAAGAATGTTGGAGATTATGTTTATAATAAATGTTATATTTTTCACACATTTTGCATGTAATTACTTGTTGATATTTTATCCGATGTCGCCAAATTTTGTGCCTATTGGTATATTATCATGACTGATTTTTTCTTTTTCATCTGTAACCTCTATAATTATTATTTAATAATTAGTCTAATTCAGCTAATGCAGCTAGTGTGGTCATCACCACTGTAATAAATATTATAATTATCTTAACAGATACTTAACAGTTTTCACAATATTATTCATAATTATTAACAAATGTTAAGAGTTTTGGATAAAGACCCTATATTATAGTTTTCAAAATAAGAATGTGAAAAATAATTTACTATTTGCGAATCTGAAATTACCAGCCTGAATTTCTCAAATCTCGAGTAGGTTATTCCCCACTCGGGATTTTTCGAATGGGTATTACCACCCATGTAATCCACAAGTCCTCTAATTATGAATAAAATCGATTGCAGAAATATTCATATAGATGGGACTTTACTTTAGATCGTGAACTGAACCCGTAACCTGGACCCGAAGATGGTTCTAGTTCTGACAGTACCACATTTGGGTTCAGGTTCAGTTGACGATTGTGCTCAGACCTTATGATCCGTCCCATTAATTCTTGCATCCATGGCTCAGGCTTAACTCAATTTTAGGTTATATTTAGTAAAGCGGAATATGTTTCGATACAGTAATTCCTACATTTTTCGCACAAGCGCTCAAGTCGCTTAACGAGTGAAAATCCTGTTTCTATAAATCCCCTAAATGGGCCCGCTTTCTGTACACGGAGATATGTCTCATTATTTATACTACTACGTGCTTTCATGTATTTTGCGACTCAAAATCCGCAAAAGCTGCCCAACTATTGCAAAAACCTTCTTTATACGCACTGAAACAATTCTTACACCGAAAAATAATGTTCATATCCTCTAAAGTGACTTAACAACCAATTTCCAGAATTTTTGAATTTCAGAAATGTTAAATTCAAAGATTTTATAAAAAAAAATTTTGCATTTTGAAAAAAGGTCAGCAGGTCCGGCCTATCCTAAAAAAGAATGTATGTAGGCCGGGCCCCCATGGCCTCCATACAATCTCTGGCCTGCTATCCTCCATTGTTGTTGACAAGATTTTATACGAATATTTTTTCAATAAACGCAGACAGAACTCTACAAAAAAATTTTTTAATTAACATTTTTTTTAATTTAACTCATAAAATTCGTAGAACACGATATTACACGGAACGTCGTTGACTAAAATTGCAAACCCACCTTCAAACTTTATGTCTCGCTTCGATACAAAAAAAGTTACCAGCGATTCTAGTGCTTTTCTGCTGTTTTACGCCGTCGTTTTTCTGCCACATGGGACTGCACTTTGAAAGAGTAATGTTACAATACTTTTGTAGTACTCTTGGGAAATATCTCACTGTTTCCTCGGCTTACTTGGAGAGTTAGTGATGTTTACCATGCAAGTTTTTTGAAAAATATATTTTACAGCCGAATTGATTTTTCTGTCTTTAGGTTACCGGTATTCTACACAAAGTTCACCACAAAATTATTCCTAGTTTTTTTGTCGATAAAAGTTAGTAACAATGGTCATGGACGATTAATGGTTTTATTATAAATGCGACACAATTTGAAGTTCATACATTTTTTACAATATATTTTAAAACACAACATTTTAAATGGAAAAATTACTATAAGTCTAACATGTTTCTATTTCCTTAACCCGAATCTCTATACTTAAAAAATTATAATTTTATAATACAAATTCCTAGACGAGAATTTCACATTAAATTAAATGCACTGATGCATGAAGGGTTTTAAGTCATAACCACCTAAGTGCGGGAAAGGAAATTTTTAGGAGAGCCAAAAAACGTTACGAAAATTCTATTTTTGTATTTAATAACAAAAAAATTTGCTCTCAAGATACTGTGAAGCTGAATTAAACCCTAAAAAGCTTTCCACGTATTACATTAATATACAATGTAAAAATAATTATTTTTTCAAGTAGTAATCTTTAAGAATATCAGTGATTATGTACTTAGGAAGTAATCAGCTGTTGAAGTAACCAAGACTTCCCTCGTTGATTTTGATGAAACTTATATGTTTTTAAACTTATGTTTTAAAGCATCAAAAACTAAACGACATCTATTTTTTTTTATCGACTGAAAAAAATTTCTAAGGAGCAAAACCAATTCCTAAAGTTCACCCCTAAGAATGACTGATTAATTTTAACGTAAACTAGTCAATTTTTTTTAATCAAGTAAATTGCATGTTGTTAAGTTCAGGAGTGCGAATTTGTGCATAACATTTTTTCTATTGAAGGTTGCTCTGCTTCTATATTTTATAGCGCAAAAACTATCTATTCAATGTATAGGAATATTGGGCTATAGGAATTATGAGTTATTTTTACCCCTTCGAAATTTTTTTTTGTTGAAGAACCTACCTATTTCCATTTATTAGGGGTCGTTTTTATCCCTTAGACATGTTTTTCGGACGATAAAAATATGTGTTGCTTAGTTTTTGGTGCCGTATATTCTTATAACACATGTAACGCGCTCCGTAGAAAGGTCCCTATGCAGCTAAACGCCAATTTAATAAGTTTTATTTCTAGATAAATATTAAATAAATAATGTTTTGACTTCACCAATTTAAAGAGCGAGTTTCCTTGTTAGTATAACCTTCGAATTTAACATTGTTGTTAATTTAACAATTTTTGCTGAACATTGGATCTATTATGAATATTATTACACACATTATTCTTTTGACAAATTTAATATTATTCTACCTTCTGTTTACGATTATATACGATAAAAATTATTTTACATGATATATTTAAAAAACCATCTAATTATATCATAGGAATTGTTGACTTAGAAACCCACTAACAATTTAGGGTTTAGGTGGTATGACTTAACACAACCTTTACCTTAGTAATAACTTTTTCTTATATAGATGTTCATTATAATTTTCAGAATATCATTTTAAAAATGTTAAGATACTGAACAATATAAAAATTCAAATTCAAACGTCAAAGATAAGCTTTTTACTTTCAATTAATAAATATTATGTTGTAACTATCGTGTTTTATATATCACAGCAGGTTTAAATTTACGCGCCATGTCCGCCATATTTTAGATATCGATTATAGCGATTCTACTTTTTTGATCTCTCTTGCGTCTCAAGCCTTTTTGCTTGCTGTAATGTTCTTTTACTAAATGTGATAATAAACGTGTTTCATCGACAA
>JAUESI010020302.1:0-11234 GCA_032275145.1 Synergus laeviventris | reverse complement strand
GTGACATCATCGAACGTGCAAATCTCAATATCCACCGAAGGGGCTCGCTTTTATCAGCTCTATTTAGCGTCAGCGGGTTATCCTCTTCGTCACAACGGCCACCTCCCTCTTCCCCCTTTTGGACATCTAGAGGACGAATTAAAGGAGAAATCAAGCGCCATGGGAACCTTCAGTCCCCCCCTCGCGAGGAAATAAACACGGTGACCAGCTCGCCCATTTCGGAGCGGGACTTCTCGCATCTCGAGTCCTTCCTCCAAGATTTCTTCCAACGGAATCAACAAGTCCTATCAACACCCCTCCCCACTCCTTCTACTGTTGTCCCAACTGACACTAATATAATAGAAATCTTTTCCCATTTTAGCTTTCCTCCCACTTCCCTACTTTCTCCTATCCGAATTTCGGCTGAAGATGATTATGCCGACGATATCCATACCTTAGTCTGTTCCCCATTAGCCTCCCCTTCCTCTCCCAGATCCCCGCCAAAGCGAGCACCCTTAACCAATTTAACAAATAAAAACAAAGTGTGCCGCAAACTCTAATGAAAAACAAAACAACAACTAATCATCAATGTATCACATGATCTTTTTTTTTTTTAATAAAAGACTATTGCTTCACATAATTCTCGCTTGGTTCTATACTTCTCTCGCACTCCTTACAATACGCCCCTTCTCTTACTTACGCAAAGGCATCGTATCAACGTGTCTCACTCACCATCGCTAAGGACGCGCACCGCCTGACGCCTCTCACTCTTATTGACATCACCAGAACACTTTCTCTCGCACTCCTTACAGTTCGCCCCTTCTCTTACTTACGCAAAAGGATCGTATCAACGTGTTTTACTCACCATCGCTAGGGACGCGCACCACCTGACACCTCTCACTTTTACTGACGTCACCAGAACGCTCTTTCTCGCACCCCTTATACTACGCCCCTTCTCTTGCTTACGCAAAGGGATTGTATCAAGGCTAAAAAATGAAGTTTAGCCAAGACTTATGGTTCTTCAAAAATGCATCCCGCGTGAATTTCAGAGAAAGGTCCGACCATTAACATCATTAGCAAAATGTATAGCGGCGGAACTACGATTCTTTCGCTTATATTGTGGCCCTGTAGTTTTACTCAATAAAATCGATGTAAATCTTCTTAAAAACTTCCAGCTTTTACACGTAGCATGCAGAATTTTGTGTAATGAAAGTTTTGCTAGAAAATATCAAGTGTATGCAAAAGTTTATCCACTAAGTTTCTTTTTGGGCTTACAAGATTTGTAGATTAAAATGCAAGTGATGAATATGCACTGTGCAATCCATGCCACCCTTGATGCACTAAATATGGGGTGTACTTTCAGTGAAATAAGTGCTTTCCTATTCAAAAGCGTTCGCGACAAGTTAACGAATTGAACAAGATTAATCCACCAAAGCTACAAAAACCTTATCATAGACCGTTTTTGAAGACACGAGCACACGTCTTGGTAGTGCGATTTAAAATATGCGTTTCAACCACTAAATTCCTAATCATTTTGGAAAACAAAAGCTCCGAAACAAAAAAAGTTTTAAAATAAATAAAATAACTCGTATTTCACAAGGACTTGAAGTTTAAAAGATCATTATTTATTTATCCGACGAATTCGAACGAATTGTATATGTGGCAGCTTTGACGAAAAGCAGAACATTTAATATTAAATTTCAATATTAAGTATATTAAATTTAATATGGTGGAATTGTCCTTTAATTTGAAATAGGGAAGCATAATGAAACATTAAACGGTGCCTCTTCTACACCATTAATGTGATAAATTACATAAAAATGTATAATGTTTGTATTAATAGTTTTCAAGTGCTTATTATAACTATACATATTTTTCTAATAATATAAATTAAATTTTTTAAAACGTTATGACTCTAGTATTTTTCATGCTCGTATTTTAAAGTTAAATCATTTACAAAAAAGTTAATAAAACATCTACTTTAAAAAAATAGTTGTATACGAATGGTTTTAATAAAATTGACATTAAGGATGCGTGTTACTTGCTGTATGAGCGAATTTAGTTGTTTTTCTCACAATTTTTACTTTAATAAAATACCTTTAGTGTCTTGAATAGAATCTAGGTCCAAGACAATCATTCTTGAAGTAGAAACTTTTTTTTTTGAGTGAGAGAGGAGGTAAGAATGCATTGACACACAGAGTGTGGGACTCAGCCTAAAAATGCCCACTCAACTCACAATTCCCTTTCTCCTTGACCGATTTCCCCCTAAAACCGCTTTCGCATTAGTTCAGGGGGTGTCCTTTTTCGGCCTGCTAGGGCTCCTGCTAGATTTGTTCTTCTGAACTTTGGCATTCTTGCTGGAAACAATTGGGTCTCTGGCTAAGGCTATTATTCTGTCGTATCCATTTCGGTCTTCTTCTGCCACAGTATTGTTTCGTCGTGGGTGGCTATTACGTCCCACATCACCTCGCTTCGCAGCATTACTGCTATCACATTCTCCGGTGTAAGGCGTCCTGCTTCACTTTCCAGTTTATTTCTGTGCTCCATCCAGCGTCGGCAGTTAAACAAACTGTGCTTTGCGTCGTCTCTATCGGCTTCGCAGTAGACACACGTGATGGTCTTTTTGATCTTACAAAGGTAGGCTCGGAAATAGCCATGCCCGAAAGTAAGTGTCAAGTAGTAATTTACCTCTCCATGATCACGTCCGTTCAACACGCCCTCGTCAGGGATCAGTCTCGCAGTCCACTCGAGATTCTCAGCGCTCCCCTGCGTTGCACTGCTGCCATACTTTTACTGTTTTTTTTTGCCTCAGTGAATCAGCCCATATCTTATTCCAATACAAGAGTATTAAGTGTGCGACTGTCATCAACAGACGTCGCATCCTGGTCTCGGGCCGTTGAAATTGGCCATAAGTCTGCTCAGAGTGCCCGTGACTTTTTCAGGGCCATCTTGGTTTCAATCCTCTCGGAGCCTACCTGCATCGTAATGACCCAGGGAAATAAGCTATGTCTTTTGTATCTCCAGTTCCAGGTCGCGTTTCCTCATCAACCTGTTCACCAGGCACATGACTTGGACCAGTTTTCCCGGAATTTTATCCAAGCTCCGTGCTGCGATTACCACGATGATATCATCCGGGTAGCCTGACAGGTACGTGCCCACTAGCATCTCCGTTCGCAGGATATCATCGTAAAAGATGTTCCAGAGATCTGGTCCTAAAACAGACACCTGGGCGACCGCGGCCGAGATCTCCCTTGTTCTGGTACCATCTGTTGTTGCGTTCGTTATTATTTGGTCTTTCAAATAACTGCTCACCATCTCTAAGAGTTATTTTGAAGTTTTAAACTTTTTCAGGGCTTCGATCGTATCAGTCGACCTGGCTGAGTTAAAGGCATTTTTAACGTCCAGCGTCGCCAGGAAAACGATTTTTCTCGAATGCTGGTTCCCGCTTTGTAGTGTTCTGATAGTTTTCGCTAGAATTCGGGGTACCAGTACCCTTACCAGCAGGTAAGTTCCTTAGCTTGCCTGCTGGGTTCAGCATGCACAGGAGGCGATATGCTCCCGGTGTTATGGGGTCGCTTTTGCTCTTGCTGATCAGCACCAGCTTCTGTGTTTCCCACTGTTGGGGGAACATCTGAATGTTATTAATGTTCCTAATATATAAGTTTGATGCTTTTCAAACAATGGGCTCAAGCAATATCGACACAAGCGTTTTGCTTTTCTATCCGAACACATACTAACTAAAGCGCTGTTCGGGAGAATCATTGAGATGTATAGTTAGGAGCCCAATCTACTGCCTGGAGGTTTTAGATGCGCCGATTTTCAAACTACGTAAAATATCCGACCGTGAGCGCGTAGGGGCCGACTGAGTGATGGCATAGCTCGAATAGGGTCTTTCTATCCGACGGAAATATTACGCGGTTTTTAGTATTTAGAATCACCGTGAAAACCCTTACGGTTGCAATACCACAAGGCCAAAAAGGGTACCACGGTAAAATAACATCCTAACTAGGGAGCATCCTAACTAGGGAGCACAGGCTCTAATGCGGGAACCTATAAAAAAATTCCCCTTTTCAATCGCTATCTAGCTCAAATAAAAAATCTTTGATTCGTTTTAAGTGTAACGGAGTTATAGTTCAACCTAAGTCAGTTCGGCTCAGAGGGCCCGAACTGTACCCCTGGCTGAAGCGGGGAACGTAGGTGCAGCGTGGCCAAGCGCGGCTCTCACTCGGTTCAGTCCACTGTGTGCCATCCTCCAGTGTGCTTGTGCCTGATCGCCACGTTGACTTACCCTGTGACAAATATTTCGCTGCCTTTTTGATTATCGCCATCGCTTCTAGTCAAGAACCATCGTTTCTACTCAAGAACTATCGCTTCCACTCGAGCTTGACGCCACCGGCGCTGTCCTCAGACCCGACATCAAGACGCTTTTCGTCAAATCAAAGCCATCTCATCGAAGCTGAACGCTCGACTCCTACAAACCACACCAACGCTCGCCTTGTCGCGTATCTCCGATGATAGGCCTATTTTCCTTTCTCTCATCCATGAGAGTAAATCTCTCTTCTTAATTAAGATTCCTTTTGTAAAACTACCCATTGTGTCTTCATTCAGAAAAATTAGAAGAAGAGGGTATTGGATTTAACTATCCTTATATCTCTGTGACCCCCATTGACACTTCAAAATTTCTATCGCGAAAGCCAATTAAAATCGCGAGATGTGGGAGGAGGGATTCAATTTTCGCAGATGTACATGTGTCTTTAGTGCTCTTGACCATCTAACGCGATATTTAAATTCTATTTAGCAAAAAATAGCATTATAAATATTGTCTCTTTCAATTCAAAAGTTGTTTGAATAAATGTTCAAAGCATCCACTAATTAATTTTAATCCCCTATTTCATTACCTTCTCATTATGAGGACATATAATCCATGATCCCAAATATCAAAGAATTTAAAATAAAAACTTTGTAATTCCTTTTTTTTTCTCTTAGAAACAGCCTTAAGAGTTATAAAAATCTAAATAATTTTTAGAATTCTTCTTGCCTCATTACTTCCTCGCCTATTAAAGTCGCCCCACCCCCCACCCTTTCTCTCTCACCGTCCGGCGTTCGCACCGTAACGTATACTGATTTAGAAAGAGATAGGTACGAAGGACGACTCTCCTCTCGCGGCACTGCGTTTGTTTTGCAATAAATGTTTACAACTTTGTTAACCGCGCCCGAAACTCATACACACATTTATTCATTATTGTCAATAGAAACACACGCACACCGCATTCGCCTTCAACTCACACTTAGATTTAATTAACTTTGCATTATTTTTATAGAGAGAATATTCGTTTTTTTCAATATTTTAAATATTCAATATTTCGTTTTTTAATGTATGAAAACTAAACCCGTTGTTAATTTCATTTATTTATCACTAAATAAGACGTTTTATTATTGTGCAGTAAATTAGTAATAATTGTTTCAGGTTCTCTGCAATACAGGCGGCTTAAAAGATATTACTACGCTCCACCTACCACTTTCTGTAGAAAATCTTTCTTTGAGCAAGAATGACTTTCCAGTAATAAAAAGCGATGCTTTCACAGGTCTGAAGTCACTTCTTAAGCTTAGTCTAGATGGAAACAATATAGTGCACATAAAACATTTTGCCTTTCGTGGTCTCAGCAAGTTACGAGAGCTCTCAATTCAACACACACCACTAGAGTATATTGGGCAATTTTCCTTTGCAGGATTGCAAAACGTAACTGTTTTGCTCCTTGCTAACAACAGAATAAGATATATTGAAGAAAATTCATTTGCTGGTACTTCAAACATCAAGGTGATTCTCCTTAGTCACAATCCACTAGTTTCCATTAGAAGTAATGCTTTCTCCGGTCTCACTCACGTCGAACGTCTTATATTTCCATCTGGAATCCGTACCATTGAACCAGACGCCTTCAACGGACTACAAAACGTCGGTCTTTTGAATTTAACATTCATGGATCTTAAAATTCTGCAAACTCACACATTCCGTGGGCTTACTTATGTGCAGGTAATGTTGTATTTAAATTTATATGTATTTATATGTATTATATATATTTAAAATTATATGTATTTAGTAATTATTTCGAATTTAAACGACAATGACAAATTTCGACACATTTACACGAAGAAAACAAAGCAGAACTCCTCAATAGCCTCAACTGTACACAGAAGATATTGATAAAGTTGTTTTTGCAAATAAGTAGGGAAATAAAGAAGGACCTAACTTTTTTTCTAAGTTTGTCATCTAAAAGTAAAAAAAGAAAAGGACAGAATGATTATAAAAATATTCTTTCATGTAAAAAATGCATTTAATTTTCACAATATAGTAATAAAAATAAATCATTAAACGAAATAATTCAAGCATACTATATACTTCTTTAGAAACGAAACTTTGTGCAATATTTGTTTCTCTTTGATCTCTTACATACATTTTAAAATAGTGCCAAGAACGTATGGATTCCAACATTAATTTATTTTGGATTTTAAAATGAAACTCAAGTTGTATCCATAGCAGTCAAACAAGGAATGAATGTTCGGTCCGAGCCCTGTAGGGTCGGCGCATACATCTGGAATCTTATCTAAGATTAGGGGAATATTAGAACTAATAATAATTAACTAATAATTATTGTATAATATTTCGTAATCAGAAGGGTGGACATGTTTGCATGCAGTATAGACCTTGATCCCCTCGTTTTTGTAGACCTCTTAGAATTAAATTTCTTCATGAAAATACTGAATACTGCATAGCTGATGTTGATAATATTAAAGAGTAAGTGGATAAGCTTGTCAATTTCGAAAAAGTTCTGGATGGGAACGAAATTTCCGTTTCTTACCAACTTGCTTTGACCATGATAGACGGAAATATGTGTAATGCAATCACAGGTACTGAATGTAGGCAAATTTATCATTTATACGACTTAACTTCTAAAGATTTTAACAAAATCGATCAAATTTTGCAAAAAGAAGTGTCTGATGAAAATTAAAAATATGGATTGTCCACATTGCATGCCTAGATCGAATTCGTTCCTACCAGAAGCAGCTATAATGTTAATTGCGTCTGATCTCCAAATGATGCAGACTTTTTCTCAGTGAACTAGTGAATGTTCAGACATTGAATCTGAATCTTCTATAACTCTCAAAATAAATATTCATTTTAAAATAATTTTCTATGGATTTTTATACAAAATTACGAGATTCTAAAAAAAAAAAATTAGAAAATTGCAAAATTCAATGCATATTTTCAGAATTTTTATTTGGAAATCACCAATTCTTATTTCTATGCAATTCTGAAATTCTGTCGACTAGAATTCCAAATTGAATTTAACAAGGTTGTCTTGAAAGTATTTAGGCGCGATTTCGAATTGGGATTTATTTTACTTATAAGATTTTGTTAAAACCCGAGGTTCGAAATTTATAGACAGTGATTAGATCAATTTTTCTCTTAAGAATGTAAGAAAAATATCAATAAAAAATATAAATTTATATTAATTTTTACCACCAAATTCATCAATTTTAAAAGCTGGGAAGGGGTGTAGGAATCAGAGAGGTAAAGGCTGAGAAAATAAGTCCTGTGTACACGAATTGCGTCTCTTGGAGGCAAGAGAAGACTGTGTCGCGAAAGAGGTGAGAGAAGACTGACTCGGCAGCGAGTGACTCTTCAGCTAGCTGCCGAGAGTCGGAATTGATCAGCCTCCTCCGTAAAACATCGGAGTCTTCTGGCCCATCAATTATTTGGAGGGCGTGAGGAGGCCCACTGTAACCTCCGTGTTATAAAGCAAGGGTTTTACATTAAACGTGACTGGGTGGACACAAGTGACCAATGAGACTGTACAGTGTACGAATTTTTCGACAACTCATGATCAGTTATTCGCTTTTGTGCTAGGGAATTATTGTATTCAAAGTCTTTTGAAATCAGGAAGACTTTTTATAAAAATTGAATGATATTATAGAAGTAGTATATCGCAATCTGCTGAATACACTAGATTAAGTCCAGCTTTAGTCTTAAGCAAGACTAAGAAGGACTTACATTTATCTTAGAGTCCAAAAACGGATTTTAACTAATATAAACTAGACCTTTTTTCTGTGTTCCTTCTTACTTGTATCGAATGCAGAATAAAATTGTTGCCGAATAAAAATTTTGGATTGCCTGTAAACCAAAAAGAACTAGAATAAATATATTCTCACACTATAACCTGCAGTAATTAAAAAAAAATGTTCACATTAATATTTTATAAGTAATAATTTTAAATATTTCAAAATAGTTAACCATGAATATTTTAGTTCATTTTTAATATTATTTTCAATAAATTTATACATTCAAAACGTCTAAACAAGAGATAACAATAATTCTAGAGAATATAGAGTATTAAAATCGGACTTAAAATAATGTAGAGGTATAAATAAGAACTTAAAAGATACTAGAAAAATTTTAGAGAGACTCAAAGATCCTTAAAATTGCACTAAATAAAGCCTAAGAGAATTAAACAAGAATGTCGAGTTCTAAGAGATAAAAAAAAAGAATTAATTCAGTACCATTTCAAATACAAAAAAAAAGAACTTAACATATATTTCGACTCGGGTTGATATGAGAGCTTCTGGAGAAAGTTTTTCTTTTGAGAATAGTTGTTAGAGATAAGATCAAAAATCCACTAATAAAGCACTGAACAAGTATGTTCCCGCTGTTAGTTAAAGGTGGGTGGTATAGCCACTAAAAACACAGCACACTTTAATTTAGCAAAGTAAGAATTCCCTTTATTTAGAATTAATAATAATATTAAGAAGCAAAATACAGAAGCAAAAGCACGCACGATACAAGCAAGAGGCTTCTATACCCAAGGACACCGTACCACTCTACTCAATTCGCCTGGAGAAAGTGGGGAGAGACGAGAGACGAGCATAGACAATAGACTAGCCTGCGAACACGACAATTAAATAAATAAAAATAGTATAATCCTAAACAATAGTCATGGAAAAAATGTAAGGTTAAATTATAGTTAAACTAATTTAAAACTAATGTTAAACTAACCCTAAAATATACTTATGAGGAGATTTGAATCAAGATTAGCAATAAATGAACACAATGTTTTTTTTTTAATTAATTAAAATTTCTACATTTACATAAAAAATATTCTATATACATTCAGTATTTACGCAAATACACGTATAATATAAATCTTATTAATAATTTCACCAGGGAGTAAGCCTTAACTCTGGAGCATGGCCGGCCTACCGACGGGACTGGAAATGTTCTCTTGGACCTTTTTTTCTTCCTAGGCAATTATTTTACTATTATATTCTAGGGGATTGGTGACAATCTTCCTGACCCTAGTAGGTCGCCGGCACAACATTTATAGCACGTTTATTACCCTTATTCGATAATGCAGGTTTCTCAAGCTTGGCGGTTACTTACCATACCATACATTTACTGACTGACTGACTTGGAACTTTACCTATGGAATTTCCAGCGCTCCTTTTTTTTACTATCATGCGATTTTTACTTTCCCGCATATTTCATGCGCCCTTTTTTTTACAATTCCATGTAGGTGCGCGCAGCTTCTGAAGTGGGGCCAGCAGTGCGTGTAGTGAGGGAGTGTGGGATGTATGGCAGCGCGAACAACTGGCCTACTCGATTTGTAAGCAAACCTTTACCACCCACCCTGCTTACTGAATTTACTAGTAAGCCTCCTACTTTACCACCCCCTGTGTATCGAAAGGGTTAGTAATCTGTACATTCCCTAGGAAACTGGATTTTCTAGTAAGACTCCAACTTTACCACCCACCCTACTTACTGAATTTTCTCGTGAACGGTATCTTCTTTTTCTTACTGGATTTGCTAATAAGCCCCAAACTTTACCACCACGTAACTACTGGATTTGTATAGGTAGCAGTAGCATAGTATCCTGAAAGTAGAGGCGAAAGCAGAGACAACTCCATTAGTCATCATATGTCTGCCAAACGCAACATTTCTGAGCAGCAGGTCAATATACATATATTCTTGACGAATATGAATTGCTCAGTAAACTCCTTGAAGCGGCTTTGTCGGTTCCACCAGATTTACAAGAGGGTAGGGTAAAAGATGATTACATACACAGATGGATAAATCAGGGTAATGTCAATCTGGTAACACTAAATAATATTTTAAGAACATTATATTGGACCTCTGAAAAGCAAAGATGTATTAATATTATTTAAAAAATTATGAGTCTCTGGGCTTAATCGCAGTACATATACGAAGTACATATGCTGTGGCTTATATATACGAGTAAATGGCCGTGTACGCTGGGCTGATAGTGAAAACACGTTTCAATGTACACTTCGAACAGGTTTTATCCTGAACCTTGTACATATAGTGCATTTCTGGATGATTTTTCAATTTTATATGCAAAACGTATCCGAGATATATTGAATAAGTATGCAGCAATAAAAGTGTATCCTGTGCTCAGTGCGAAATTTTTTTGAAGATTACCCCATTATTATATAGGTACTTATTCAAATGGTAGGACGGTCGGTAAGTGACCTAGAATATAGCATGAAATGGAATCACTCGGTCGGTAAGTGGCGCAGAAACCCCCCAAGCTATAGTACTCTATTATAATCACTGGATGTCAGATAATAACAACTCTTTGGAAGAAATATATATACGAGTGTTGCCGCTGTGTGAAGAATCCAAACCATGTCATATACGCCCTTCTTGAGAACGTGAATTCCATGTACACGTTACCTCCATGATTGAGTTATTCAACACTTTTTGATCTGCTTCGCTTTGTACTGGAAAATCCCTCCAACATGTAAAAGCGATTTCATTCTGAAATGGACTTATTTATGAAATGCAATAGAAATAAAAAATTTTTTATTTTGGCAATAAGCATATTATTCTCTTTCATTAAAAACATCTTATTTTTCTAAATTTTGCCCACCATTAATAATTTATCAGAAAATTAATAGTTCGCAGACCTAATCAATATAAATATGAAGGTCAGAAACTAAATTCGTTCTTTGGATACAGTGTTACGTCCTGCCTAAGATTTTGTTAATTGTTTTTTTAAAAAATAGTGACAACAGACTCTATTTCTACTTAAAACTATTCCCTCGTTTTACTCTACAACTTGTTATAAGCCAAGACTTATACTTGGAGTTTTCCCGAAGAGTTTGCCGACAAATGACTTTAATACTGAAGTCCTGACTTTTACAACTTAAAGTCCCCGCAAGGGCCAGAGGACCATTAATTTTAT
>JAUESI010020301.1:0-11271 GCA_032275145.1 Synergus laeviventris | reverse complement strand
CGAAATAACTCACGATATTTAAAAAAGTCAAGAAATAAAAAATATACAAAAGTTTTATGAAGGTTAGATTACCAAGTGACTTGACTCGACCCTGACTATCCGATACAGCTATAGGTAGAGATTTTGTTTTATGTACGCGTGGCTACCGAACGCGTGCTACCTTATATATAACACTTAACGTATTTCTCAGTAAAATTTCAGACCTTATAAAAAAAGTGTCTCCAAATTTTTAATGCTCTAAAAGAAATGGTTGACATACAGAAATTCAGCTTGATACATCATATATATATATATATTTATTCATATATTTCATAATGTTACAAAATGCATATTATGTACATTTTTTCATAGAACCGCAGAAATTTATTTTTTATGTCTGAGGATTCGGTTAAGAGTTTTCAAAAGTGGATACTTTTCTCCACAGTCCCCATTAAAATCATCGGTATCAATGCTCCATGCCATGGTGCCACCAAGATTCATCTTCAGAATAAATTCAGCTTTCTTGGTTAAAGATCTAAGAAATAAATTAAAATTGAAACATCCAATCATTATAATGAAATTCCAAAACTTGCTGAAGATACTTACTGAACATTGTCGTACGCAACAAGTTGATCTCCTTTGTAGGCATATGGTACTTCCTGCTCGTTATCATATAAAACTGTCCATTTTTTATTTTTTATCAAATCACAGATCTCATTGTAACCCAATGTACCAAATTCATGTGTGTATTTTCCCCCATCTCCTGGAGCAGTAAATGGCGCACCTCTTCCAATTTTCCTTGGATCTGAAAGCGTATAAGAGTTTCCAAACATAGCAGTTCCAACAAGGATTTTCTCTGGTGCTGCACCTTTCGCTAGCCAATATTTCACTGCATTAGCCTGAGGATAACAATAATATTATGTATTATTTTAATAATACGCAGTGTGTTCCAAAAATTCCCAAACTTCTGTCACAAGAACGATAGTGTCAGTCCCAACTATGTGATCGGTGGCGACATTATCATCGTGGAAGACTTTTTTATACGTCCTGTCAGTTTTATTAAACTTCCACTCATTTTTAAGTTACCATAGTAGAAACAGAACCTCCTTGAGGCTCCTCGAGAAATTGCGATGAAGCAAAGAGCAAGCATCAAATATTAAATTAAGATTTAAGTTTTGCAAACAAGCTTTTTGAAAACAATCGTGGCTGGTGATGAAACATAGTGCTTCCAATACAAACCACTTACCAGGTCTAGAAGTATGAAACAGGAATTTCCCTATAGATGGTGCTTGCCATAAGTTTAGGGTCCGTATGACCGCTTCTGCAGCGCCATCTTCTCTCTCTATCAACTGAACTACGATTTCCGGACATTACGATTTACGTATCGAGTGCTTGTCAAAGCTTACGGTGAATATGCTCTTGGCAAAACACAGTGTTTCAAGTGGTTTAAAAAATTAAAAAGTGGTAATTTTGAGGTGAGAAACGAAGATTGTGGAAAACCACCGAAAAAGTTCGAAGACAACGAATTGCAAGCCTTACTGGATGAATACGATACTCAAACTCAACAAGAACTCGCGGATCAACTGAATGTGTCGCAGGAAGCCGTCTCCATTCGTTTGAAATAATGAGAAAGATTCAGAAAGTCGGAAAATGGGTTCCACATGAACTGTAAGAAACCTGAAAAAAACTGCTCGATAGATTCAAACGAAAGTCATTTCTTTATCAAATCGTGGCAGGTGATGAAAAATGGACCTATTTTGAGAATCCTAAACGTCGTAAATCATGGGTGAATCCAGAGGAACCATCGACATCCAGTGCAAGACCCAATCGTTACCAATAGCAAATGATCGATTTAAAGGCATCACACACTGACACACATCGAAACGGGTCAGGAAATAACGATCGAGGGGGTCAGTTGGAAAATACTGGCGCATGCCGCTTATTTTCCAGACTTGGCTCCGTTCGCATCACTGAGCCACGCTCTCGCTGAACAATGCTTCACTTCGTACGAATATGTACGAGAATGGGTGGATAACTGGTTTGCTTCAAAAGACGAACAGTTTTATTTACGGGGCATTCATCATCTTCCGGAAAGATGGGAAAAATATCAAATGTGTAAATAGCAATGGAGATTACTTTGAATAAAATATTTTTGATCATTTTATGATCGCTCTAAAGATTGCATTCGTTCGAAAGGGATGTATTTTGAATAATGACAAGCAAAACATTGTAAGTATTAAGTTACAACGTGAGATTTGATAAAAGTTCGGGAACTTTTGGGACACACATGTAAGTGCAGATCGACAGAAAAATATACTTCCTTCTATTCATGAAGAAACTGTAAACGCACAATTTGAGAGATACTTACAACATTTAAAGTCTTGTCCTGTGCGTTCTCCTTTGCGGAAGGGTTCAATGGAGCATTATGTCCAACTATTTTGGGTTTATTGTCATAGGGTGCATGAAACTGGTAGGTCATAAGATTAATGATGTGAGCGTTTTTTGATATTCCCTTAATGTCGTAGGATATCTCGGCAGTTTCTACAGTAGCTCCAGCTGACACACATAAAATGAACCTATGCTTATCAAATTGTTTTCTGAGTTCCTCCAAAAGTAGAACGAAATTCTTCTTATCTGCTGGGCTTCCATCTCGTTGACCTGGATACTCCCAGTCAAGGTCAAAGCCGTTGAAACCGTTTTTCGCTACAAGGTCGACGATATTGTTGACAAGATTTCGTCTCCGAATTGAATTAGAGACTGCTCTATAAAAGATAATTAAGAAAAAAAGTTGTTACATATATTTGAATAGGAAAATGATCATTTTTAAAATGATTAATCTGATTTTGAATGGATGGGAAATAAAGCTTACTGGGAATAATTCATAGATCCCTGAGTCCATCCTGCCATAGAGATTAAAGTTTTTACTGATGGGTTCTGTTTTTGAAATTCTTGGAACCTTTTAAATCCATTATTTTGTGAGTCTAGATTGGGATCGGAAACTTTAATTCGACCCTGGACAAGAACTCCATCGAAAGAATAAATTACATGAGTACAAAGAGAGGCATCAATGTTGGAAATTCCAAACTTTCCTCTTGATTCCCGAAATATTGCTTGCTTGCTGTCAAAATAGCATCCGACGATTTCTGAAAATTAATTCATTGATTATTCATTTTTATCATCAAAATTCTTCTTCGATTTTACTTACTTTCATTACTTTTAACAATGGCCGACTTGGAATACTGTATACAAAAAGCTGAACATATTCCAAGGAGGATGATTAACTTGTACATCTGCAAAACATAGTAATTTCAAGGTTGAATTTCCCTTTACCTTTTAATGTAATAAATTATAAGTAACAGAAATAATAAAAATGAAAATCAGCAATAATGAAAATATCCAGTTAAGTAGATTAAAGTTACAAATTAAAGTTCTTACAGTTATGTAAACTAAATGAGAATGTACAAATTTGTACTAATTAAGGCTACCTTGAATTCTTCAAAGCTCACTAAACTAAAGTTAGAAGATGTACAATAATTTTTTTTGACGTTCAGGTAATTTTATACCCTATTTTCCAGATTAAAAAATATTTGACGTCACTGAAATTATGACTGGAATCATCATATATCTTTGTTAAATATATTTACTTGTCGCCGAATAATTCACTTGTGGTTTTCAAATGTAAATTTTTCATATTTCAGCTCAACCTTGGATAACAAAAAATAATTTATAGTATTTAAAACTATTATTGTTTGTGACAATTCGAAAATAATATAGAAAAAACGTTTTAGGAAGAATTTGTTTACAATACATTTCTAAAAATACCACTTTTTACGACTTTGGTCGTTTCACATTTTTACAGTAAATGTAATCTTTGTGATAATAAATCAGCTTTAAAAATTCTAAGGCGCAAAATTTTTTATAAATATTTGTTTGATTTGCCTTGAAAAACAAATATACTACGTAAGCGAATTTTACACAATACTTAAACAGCCCCTTGCATACAACTGTTAAAATGAGTTAGCGATTCCTCAATAATAAATTCTGTTGAGATAAACTTTGAAATTCGCTATGTAATGATTTTTGTCATACGTTCAGAAAGTTTGAATAAATATTTACATAGGTAAGATAAGAAAAATGAAACAGTCATTGATACCATTGTTAAGAAGGCATTTCAAGGTGATAAAAGGCGGAAAGAATATAAATATCCCATTTTCAGTATATAATAAATACTCAGATGGTAGGTGCTAATGAAACAACAATATTAAAGGTAATCATGCACAATTATTAATGCTTCTTTAATTTGTAAATAACTGTATAATTTTATTATTCAGATGTACAAAGTGCCGCTCCTGCTGATTGCAGCTTGTATAGCTGTTGGTGCAGTTCCGCATAAAAAACGTAACTAAAAAAAAACCGCTCTCGCAATAATAAGCAATGGCAAACATCTAATTATGTTAATTTCCAGAAATCGTTGGTTGTTACTTTGCAAGTTGGGCCGCATATCGTACAGGCGAGGGAAAATATGATGTGTCTAATATCAATCCTCTTCAATGCAGTCACCTGATTTATTCGTTCATTGGACTTAGCGGTGATGACGGCAGTGTTAAAATTTTGGATCCATGGCTGGATGTATCGTTGAATGGTTTTCACAATTTCACTGAACTACGAAAGTTGAACCCCTCTGCAAAAATAATGGTCGCGATCGGAGGATGGAACGAGGGATCTGCTAATTACTCCAAGTAAGTAGGGGTTGTTCATGACTTATTAAATATAACGTAGAAAAATGTATAATATTACCTACAGATTTTACTGTTAAAATTTTTTCTTATTTAATTTTAAAAAAAAATTTTTTATTTTAATGTTTCTCGTGGGAACTGCAGAGATTTTTCCTATAGTGATTTTAAAGGTTTTTATAGGTTTAAAAAATTTCGAGGAGTTTGAAAATTTTTAAAGAAATTGAAAGGCTTCTCTTTAGACAGATCCCAAGGTATTTCAATAGATTTGAATTATTGCAAGATATTCTCAAGAGATTTAAAGAATTTAAGGAATTGCAAAAAATTTCAAAGAATTTGTACGATTTTTGAGGTTTTGATATAAGGAAACAAGAAACAAAAAGGTTTCACTTATTTAAAAGAGGGGAATGGGAAGGATGGTTTTGGACTAGGTCTGAGGAATGGAAAAGAGGGAGAGAGCAAGTGAGCCTGTGAGAGTTCTTATATTAAAAGGTGAGGGTTTTTTTGATTGAAAACTCACCGATTAGATCAAGTTAATTAGTTTGTATTTAATGCTTGATTACGAGTACATGAAAGATGGTCGCTTTAATGCTGCTTACGGCCATAGAGGGCTCACTACGAATATTGAAACTAAAGCGAAACAACGAGTACGAGGAAAACGATTGGTAGCCTGCGACGGATTTCCAGTCGGGGGCGAATACAAATACAAATCAGAGAGCCTGCGACGGATTTCCAGTCGGGAGCGAATACGAATATAGATCAGAGAGCCTGCGACGGATATCCAGTCGGAAAAGGAAGTCCAGTCCGGCAGTTCCAAACCTTCTGACGATTTTCAGTCGTGCATGGCTTTTTATATCCGCGGCTCTCGTGAGAATTGCGTAGTGAGGGTAGGAGTCACTAGGAAGGGATGCGCGAGATACATTTTCGTGGTCGCCGCGCTCGTTTGCGTCCCTCCTCTGTTCGGTTAACGGGTTAAGTGGAAAATGCCTTCGCCGCGCGGTCGTATGCCCTAAATTTAGTGGCTAAGGTTTTTCCACCTATCCCAGTTCGTAAAATGTAAGGTCCTTTAAAATATGATTTTTTTATTCTATTTATTATCAACTACTTAGGTCTAGCTTTTTCCGAGTTAGCAATGTCGTCTTGATTATACTCAAGGCGTATATCAGATTTAACGAGAAATTAAAATTGATTTTTGCCAGATTGTTACGTAAAATTTCTTAAGATCCACATCTTACTCCCCATTGTAACAGGGCCTTATAAATATAAAGCCCAAAAAAACTTGAATACTAAAGTTAAATGTTATTTTGCAGAGTTGTGACAAACGATACTTTACGAACAAATTTTGTTGACAACGTCATCACGTTCTTGAAAGAGCGAGAATTCGACGGACTTGATATCGACTGGGAATATCCGGCTCAACGTGGAGGACTTTCTTCTGACAAAGAAAATTTGATTCTTTTGTTGAAAGAACTTAAAGAGAAATTTGAGAAACAGAATCTTATTTTATCCATTGCCGTCAGTCCTTGTGAAACGTCGGCTTTGATATCCTACAATGTTCCAGGAATTGCAAAAAATGTCGATTTCATCAATTTGATGACTTATGACTTTCACGGATCATCTGACAAAGAAGGCGTAGTTCGGCATAATACTCCACTTTATGCTGCCAAAGATGACAGTGAAGAACTAAAAAAATGGAATGTTGTAAGTATGAGGTTGCAAATATTTTAGATCATTAAAATGCGAAGAAAATTTACGTTCTACTTTTTTTATGATTGTTTTTAGAATGCTTGTGTTAATTACTGGATATCAGCCGGCGCGCCATCGGAAAAACTAATACTAGGAACAGCTTTTTATGGAAAATCCTATACTCTAGCAGATCCGAAAAAGATTGGTAGAGGTGCTCCTTTTTCTGGTCCAGGAGCTGCTGGTACATACACTAAAAATAATGGATCTTTGGCATATTATGAGATTGTTGATTTGATAAAGAATGAAAACTGGACAGTTATATATGATAAAGAGCAGGAAGTGCCATACGCATATAAAAATGATCAAATTGTCGCATTCGAAAACGTTCAGTGAGTTTTGAATGTATCTACATGCTCTTCAAGCTATGAATATTATATGATTTTTTATATAATTTTATAACGTATTTTCAGATCCTTGAAGGTTAAGGTTGAATATGCCGTGACAATGAAACTTGGCGGTACTATGACTTGGAGCATTGACACTGATGATTTTCATGGCATTTCTGGAGAAAAGAATCCACTTCTGAAGACTCTTAACTATTGCGGGGCTGATCCAAAGTGAAATTTACATCAATTTTTTGAAAATCATTTTTTTTCTGTTTTTGGAATTTTTTAAATTGAAAAATATCATCAGTGATTATGTAAATTATTTATTTACAAATTATTTTTAATTTTGAGTGAAAAGCAAAAAACCGTCTGATTAAATTTAGTGATGCATGGGCGAGAGAGAAATAACAAGAAACCGTCAAGATTGATATTTTTTCTTGATCCAGCAGATTCAGAAAATTCCAAGTTTATAATATTTTTACTTTTCAGTGACTGATAATATAATTACATGCTCTTTGGATAATATTCACTTGTTTTTTCTTAGAATTTCTAAATATTTCTGTTCCATTTTATTTCCAAAGAAAATAATAATAAAGTGAATGCACGATATAATCGTGACAGTTTGAAAATACAGTGACGTTCGAGAATAAGGAGACAAAAGACTTGTTACTTCTTTTGGTTTTTTACGACAAGACAAGATAAGACAAGAACAAACAGAAGAACACGGAATTTCTTAAACTTCACGATCCTTGAAAACTCCAGTAATATATCAAGCGAGAATCAAGAATTCTTGTCTTGTCATGCATTGCTTTAAAGGAGTAAATAATTTCTTCTATAGATATCTGAAAAAAATTAACATATTTACACCCTCATTTTTCTTTCAAATATAAGCTTTAATTTCTGCTATCTATAATTCTAAAATGTTACATTCATATAAGCTTATAAATGAATACTTGTCACGTTAGGTCAATTTTTCTATCACATCATCAGTTTTATTCTAAAAGATAGTTATAGTTTTGCAATACTTCTATATACGTACAGGAAATTACATAAGTCAACTTTGTACATGTTTTCATGATTTGTTATTTTCCTTTTCAATGAAATTAAACTTTGATTGATCCTGCAAATAATTCCACTGATTCTCCTACAGTTTGTCCTCCTATTTTCTTCCTTATGAAGAAGTAAAACGGCCGATCAACATTTACCTGAGCAGTTTCAAATTCAACTTGCATTCGGTCCACAAATTCGATTTCTGCAAAAAATTACGATACATTAGATAATAATTTAATTGTTTTTATATATTAATTATTAAGTATGTCAGATGAAAATTCAGCTTGCAGACGCACACACTGCCTTGAGTTTCGAAATATTGTATACATGTTATTTTGTAAGTAAATTATTCAGCAAAATTAGCGAATTCTAAACGTTTACAATTTTTTTGTAAACACGTGATTTAAACTCTTCAACAAAATAAATATATTGATAGTGCTGAGTTCTTCTGAATTTGCAGGCAAAAATATTTGTATGCTTTATCTTTTATTGACAACATACATTTGAGAGAAACATTTTTTTTCTCGAAGGTGCAGTAAAAATTAATTGCAATCCATCAAATTGCAAGAAGATAATTTTGTCAGCAAATTCCAAGAACCTGCTATTCAATGAAATATCTTACAAAATTTTAGACTCCTTAATGAAAATCTTATGAAATTTCTTAAAATTATTAGAAACCATTAAAATAGTATGGAAACATTTTTAGATGTCTTGAAATTTTGCAAAATCTTTAAGTCATAAGAATCTTCTGTAAATCTCATGAAATGTCTTAAAATTACTATAGAAACCCATTAAAATTTCGCAAAAACTTTTAAAAGTCATAGCAATCTTTGTAAATCTTATGAAATTTTGTTAAATTACTAGAAATATCCATTAAAATTTCATGGTAAAATTTTTAGATCTCTTAAAATTTGCAAAATCTTATAAGTCACAAGAATCTTCTGTAAATCTCATGAAATCCCTTAAAATTACTATAGAAAACAATTAAAATTCCATGAAAAAAATTGTATACTCCTCTTTTATTGATTAATTACTAAGGTTGTGTGTTTGTCTCTCGTGACGTAACAGTTTGTCAGATTGCAATTAATTTTGAATTGAAGCCCTCCAGGTTTGGTTTAAGGAAAATTGTGAATTGAATAAATAAGTCGTTGTTCTTTTCTTTTCATAAAAATATATTTATTTTGTGTGCATGATTACAATGTTATTGAAATTTATTAATTTACACAGTCTTCGGGTCTTTTAAATTTCCAACAAATAATTGAACTTTTTGACGATTTAGGGTGAAGAATGCTGGTCGGTTTACGTGGAAGGTGAGAGATGTATCGGGAAATACTCGTGCAGATCGACCCATGGTAATAGCTGATATGAAACAAAAGATATGATTGAAAGAAACATAATTTAATAACAGATTAAACATTTAATAAGAGAATTGTATGGTATATCTGAACACATAAATAATAAAAATTAATATTAATCCAAGCATGCAACAGCCTAGTTTCAGCAATTTCATAACAAAGCTGCGATTCCAATATTGACATTTATACAAAACATGTCTAATCTTCATGCAAACAATCAAAAAGTGTTTTTGTTTGTTACAAGTATGTAGAGTCATTTGTTTAATTCGACCTTCTCATTACGCTTTCCAATATTAGTTTTAAATTCTTGAATGGTTAGTTGATAACATGAAACCCTTAGTTGAGAATACATTTTTCTGATATGAGTGTATCCTTTTTTTTTCATAAAATAGTTACGTTCTCTGTTATAAATATTCAAAGAATGTGAGTAGAATATGGAGAGGGATAAATGAATGTGAGAGATCAGTTTTATATTTAATCGGCAAAATATCTCTTTATTCAAAAAATACGATTGAAAAAAACATTATCAACAATATGGATATATATTATAATTTCTTATTTTGTTTCTGGTTTTACCAAATTTCCAGAAAACAGTGGAATATTTTTACGTGCAAGAAGGAAGTATGTTGGCCTGTTCACATGGAACCGTACAGGTTTTGGTTGATCCGTTACTGAAAGCGTTCTCATCATCACAATCCCTATGAATAAGATTGAATTTTTCCAAATTTATTTAACTAAACAATAAGTAGATTTGCCAAATTAAAAATCAATAAATTCGGTCTGTATGAAGACCTTATTCACAGTTAGTGTTTAGTGAAATTATAAAATTATTTTCTATTGAAATTTGGCAATATGTCTCGTTTATTTTAAAAGTTAATTACTTTCTTAAATTTTTACCTAAATTATAAATTAAGCCACACAATTATTTTCACTCGACAGTACACAGTAGATGATTAGTTTAAGCAGCTTTGAAATGTTTTTATTAGTATGATTTCAAAAAATAAGATAGTTTGCTTACAGAATTAATTTTGTTCTAGAAGTCACTTATATATATATATTATTTCTTAGTCATAAGAAATTGAAATAGTGAAAGATATTTTCTTAATTTAAATAAATTGGATTTGTACTACTTTTTGATTTGCAAAGAACTATTGTTTTTCCGTCCTTTAGATTTACAAGAGTATTACATAAAAATTAGGCGGTTTTCGGATCCGCCAAATTCCCAACAAACACTGGAATATTTTTTCGTGCGAGTATGAAGTACGCTGGTCTGTTTACTTCAAACTGTACAGGTGGTGGTGGCGGTGCTGCTGGCATTCGTAATAACATGATCGTCCCTATGAAAGAGATTCGATTTTTTCAAATCTAATTAAAAAATTAAAGGAGTGGAGTTGTCAATTTAAGAAAATGTAATTTCGATTATAATTAAATTCGTTTTTAGATATATATATCTCTCTCATATAAGATAATGGGGACAGTGATTCGCCACCTTTGAAAATGATTGGCTATTTCAAAACTTCACTAAAAACATTGCTTGCAAAAATATTTTTCATGCTTTCTGTTGACATAAACAAATTATTGTAAATAAAATAATTAATATTTGTATTTGTAAATATTTTTTAATTTCGTATATTTAAAGCAAGTGGCCAATGATATTATACGAATTATTGTCAAGTGTCATTTTTTTCATAAATTGAAAACTCTTCCCCTTCAGACCAGCACAACAATTTTCTAAGCAGTAATTTCTCCTTATACCAAAAAATATGAGATGAAAATGATTTTAACGAATTGAAAAAAAAACATTAAAAAACTAGGCACAGAAAAAGCTTTATAAGAAGCTTCCGAAATCTGGAGAGAGAAATTAAAGCAAAAAGCTGCATATGATAAATATAATATATATATATATAATATGATAAAGATGATATAAATCATAAATTGAAGGCGTATATTTCATTTTCATGTCAATTTGACCAGTTTAAAATATTTCTGCACTACTTGTAACGAGTTTTAAGGGCATGTGATACTTAGAAAAATTGTTGATTTTATATGTTCAAATTCCCCAACTTTGGGAAACGGTAAAGA
>JAUESI010020300.1:0-11274 GCA_032275145.1 Synergus laeviventris | reverse complement strand
AAAAACGATAAAATATTGTCAAACAAAAGTCAAGGAATAACTAAAAAATTAAGTAAAAATTTCGATGGTCCATTTATTATAAAAAAGAAATTATCTCCAATGATGTATGAAGTAATAAATAAAAAGGGAAAGTCTTTGGGAAATTGGAACAAAAAAGACCTTAAGAAATATAATGATAAGGGATGAGGGAAGCATGGTCACATTGATTATGTTATTCTCCACACTCACTCTCTAGAGTGGGAGGTAACTAGTTCCACCCCATACAGGGATTTTCGAAGATCTACACCCGAAGGAAACCCTAGGGTCCTAATGGTGTAGACTCTTCTTGTCTCTCTCTCTCTCTTCCAAAGGGAACCCGAGGGTCCTGAGGAAGATCGATCACGGCTGCTTCCCTGTTTTTGCTCTTAAAAAAACAGATGGTCTTTATTATTTTTGCTCTGAAAAGAGCAGGTTCCCTTTCGGGGCAAAATTCCAAAAGGAAGGGAAAACAAAAAAAAAAGGAGGTGAAGTTCCTTTAAAAAGCCTTTATTTTCTCCTTTAATTCTTGTTTTCTAGAGGAGTGTTGCCGGTCGGCAGAGGCGAGAGTTCATTGAGGTATCGAGTGTTCGGACTGAGTCTCGATACTGAACTGGTTTTTGGCAGGCGAGGCACCCATTTTTATACTGTGCGACGATTTCATCGTCGCACAGCGCTGATTCGCGGATTTTTACCCCCGCAACCTGTCAGCGCCAATCAACGTCGTGAGACAGACGCTCGAGTCTCCACTCCTCTTTATTATAGCCTTTTTTCTACAATATATTATTTCTATTTTAAACGTACTTAAATTTAATAACTTTATCTTATAAATAACTTAAATTAAATGCCAAAAAGAATATTTCTAATCCTACTTTATCTTATAACTTAATTTAACTGATTATTGGAATATAAATATAATGTAATAGAGAGAAAAATTTAAATATAATATATACAGAGAAAAATATAAATATAATACTGTACAGAAAAATATAAATAGAAAAATGTAAAAATAATACTACAGAGAGAAAAATAGACACTAACGAAGTTTTTCTTTCTCCGCCCCCCCCCTCTCTCTCTCTTTCTCTCTCTCTCCAACTTCTCAAGGCGGTGTCATTTCCATGCAATTTGTAAACGTTGCCCAATTCGTCTGGCTCGTCGTATGGATTACATTTGCGGATTGCAAAAGAACTCCAGGCGAATTGGGGTACGTTTACCAACGGTCAATGAGCAAGGTTCGTCCAAGAGGAGATTCAGGGTCCGAGAGCATTTTATATCGGTCATTAAACCCTATACAAAACCAGGATTTATCGGAATCTCCAGGTCTATATCTGAAAGATGTATATCAATTACTAATAAAATAAAGAGGGAAAACGAGAACAAGGCCGAAAATTTTTGTCAACAGCTAAAAAGAAAAAACACCATTATGCAGCCCAAAACTTTCGTGTGCGGATGCTGTTACCGGGAGTGGGCAATCTGACATAGGAACTTCCGGAATAGCATTTAGACCGGAAGAAACGGCCTCTACTAGCTTAGGTGGCGCTGATGTCGTGTCATATATGTAGGGATCTACCTCACCGACATCAAAGTACTTCGCTCAAAACAATTTATCAATAATTAAAGGAAAGAAATAACTTAATACTAATAAAAATTAGAAAAAAGGTTATAGTAGACAGGCATGAGTAATTATAAATCGGAGTCCCTTAGGTGTCCTTTCTTGCTTTGTCTATATGGCTTTTGCTTGGTAGTCAGAATTCCAGGTTAATGTCATCTAGGAATGCTGGCACTATACTCGTGACTATTCAGTTACAGTTTAGCCTGGACAGTGATCACTCAAAGTTCAAGTCGTGTGACGGTGGATTATGAGGATTATTGTCTAAACAATAACCTTCCGCTAAGACTCAAAAGAGACAAAACAAATATGGAGCAGAGTAGAGGCAATTTCAGAGGCCGTCGGCGAATCGGCCGTAGCAGAATAGCAGCAGGTAAGTCAGTGTCTCTCTTTCTCTCTTTTGCCGTGTAAATTAAAGAAATTAAAAAATTAGAAAGGGGCGCATCAATGCGTCATCAATATTGTAGAATTTAGAAAGTAAATTATTAATGCCGGTCCTTGACAGCCAATCCATTTGGCTGCAAGGGTTGAAACGGCTTTTTGATGATCAAATCTATAACATAGTGGGTTCCCGCGCCATTGCTTGTGAGGTACGATTCATAGGCGTACCGATTCAAAAATCTGACCAAGCGTACCTTTATTTCATTATATCCAGCGTATATTTATTTGAGAAATTTTGAACGTGAGCTCGCACTATACTCACACGATGTGCGATTTGTATAATTAATATTTGAAATATTATTTTTTAGAAAAGCCATGCTATCTCAATGGAAAAATTCAAAAAGCCAGAAAGAGCAGTCGAAACTAGTAGTAATAACGGATCTGAAAATCCAAAAGTTCTACCAGAGGTCATAAAACTAAATTCATGTAATTAATTAAAAAAATAATAGATCTAGTAGAAGATTAATAAACATTGTTTCTTCTAAAATATTGCTCTAATATTCTGTGGTTATTTTTTCTCAAATTTACAGATATCAAATATTTCTCAAGGCTACACTGAAAAAATCATGAAACTAAAAAGGCAACTTCGAAGCTGAGAATCGAAGACTTAGAGGTCAAAATTATGAATTAGTAAACAAAGTTATCAATGGTTTCCAAAGAATTGAAGGTACGAGTTGAACGTTCAATTATTAAACGAAGTAGGCAGTAAACACTGATACGTCAGCGATTATCCCGTATCTTCGCGCCAAGCAGCAGAACAACGTCTACGGTCATCGTTCTTCCTGGCTATAGCGACGGTACGATAAGAGCACGAGTAAAAAAAAAAGTAAGGAAATACAAGTGTAGTATTTAAGAGATAATTTTGTAAAAAAAAAAAAACGTTCGTATACTTAGCGTGCTCGCAAGCTCTGCCACCGACAATAAAAATAATCGAATCACAGTGAGCTTTGCATGTAATCCTTGTAGCAGGATTGTGCAAATGAGTTTAAAAATAACTTAAAAAATAAAAAAAACTTGTAATAATAACGCGACACATTCACCCGTCACACAAACAAATAACATTTAAAAAAAAGAAAACACCAGAAAACCTGGCTTTCTCTAGCTACAGGCATCAGGCACCGGAAAACTTATCTACGACTCACGAAGCTGACTCAGAAAAGCATATTTTTATGATCCATAACCCTTTTCGGTCCGCAATTTTAACAAACTGATGAGTGTCCGGATTCTGTGAAAATCTTGAAAATTTATTCATTAAAATGATTGACATCGATTTCGTAAAATATATGATAATAGAAATAAAGGAATTAAGATTCCTTTACGACGTAAAAGATCTCCAATATGCGAATGCAACGACAAAACAAGATTATAAAGAAAGATACGCGCTAATTGCTCTTAGAATAATTGAAGAAGATCCCAAATAATCTTACTGTTATGAAAGACATCCTCAAATAACTTTGCTCCCTCATCCTCCTAAATGTTATGGTTCGATCATGGGAGTCTGGTGAAGACCGTAATCAACAACAACTACGAGATCATGTTCAACAGGTGTGGAATAATTTAGGAGAAAGGGCTGATACCATCGCCAAATGTATGCTGTCAATGCCTAGACTATTAGTGTTTTACAGAATTTAGAAGACTTCTTGTAATCTTTTGCAGCAGAATTGAAATGCATTTTTCTGAAAAGCAGAAAAATGTAATAAATGATGTTTTAGTTTTAACGCATTTTTTATTTTATTTTAAAATTTTAAGTCAAAACTCGTTATTTTAAAATACAATCCATTAAGTATACTATAGATTATAGATTAAAACGAAATTAAATCACTTTTAAATTAAAATAACTTCCAATGATGTTTTTAAAATCATGCCAAAATTTTTTAACTTTCTATAAAGTTCGACAAATTACCAATTGAAAATTAGCATTACTAACTTAAGAATTAATGTTACTAATGTATTTAGTTTGCAATGCTAATTTTAAATTGGTAATTTGATTTATAGAACATATTATTGAATATTTTACTGCATCATAAAATCTCTAAATTATAAACTGATCTATTTTTTACAGGCAACGCTGGGAGCAGCGGAAAAACTTGACAAGACAGCAAAAGAGAAACTCATAGAAATGTTAAAAGCTCAAAAACTATCTGAATCTAAAGAAGAAGAAAAAAATACTGTGGAATCTAAGGCGTAAATTGAAGTTTGTTTATTATAATTGGTTACATAAATTATATATAAAATTCATAAATCAATTTGAAAGCTAAATTAAATTGCCTGGATTTCTATTTTTGATTAGAACTTTCCTCTATTCCTTTATTGTTAATTGAAAAGATAATTGGGGTAACGGATATGTAGTTTTGACTTAAATTTTTAAATAAAATCCAAAATGCATTAAAACTAAAATATCGTTTCTTATATCAATCTTCTTATTTTTAAATACAATCCATTAGGTATACTATTGATTATAAATTAAAACGAAATTAAATCACTTTTAAATTAAAATAACTTCAAATGATGTTTTTAAGATCATACCAAAATTGCTTAACTTTTGAAGTACGACAAATTACCAATTGAAAATTAGCATTACTAACTAAAGAATTAATGTTACTAATGTATTTAGTTAGTAATGCTAATTTTCAATTGGTAATTTGTCGTACTTTACTGTATTTTAAAATAAGGAGATAAATATAATAAACGATGTTTTAGTTTTAACGCATTTTGGATTTTATTTAAAAATTTTAACTCAAAACTACATGTCCGTTACCCCAATTATCTTTTCAATTAACAATAAAAGAATAAAGGAAAATTCTAATCAAAAATAGAAATCCAGGCAATTTAATTTAGCTTTCAAATTGATTTATGAATTTTATATATAATTTATGTAACCAATTATAATAAACAAGCTTCAATTTACGCCTTAGATTCCACAGTATTTTTTTCTTCTTTGGATTCAGATAGTTTTTGAGCTTTTAACATTTCTATGAGTTTCTCTTTTGCTGTCTTATCAAGTTTTTCCGCTGCTCCCAGCGTTGCCTGTAAGAAATAGATCAGTTTATAATTTAGAGATTTTATGATGCAGTAAAATATTCAATAATATGTTCTATAAATCAAATTAACATACATCAGGGCATATTGCGATATTATTGGCAGAATTGCTAAATGTGAATGGAGTCCAGAGTCCTTGAATTTATGGAAAATCAGTGTACCAAAATTGTCGTAACCTTTCAGTTGAACCATCGTGACTTTGTGTGCGGATTAATACCATCCATTTGATCATTTCTTCCCGGCTAAAATTTGAAATTTCGGTCCGCAATAACTACACCACCTGTGTCCACTCAAACGTCTCGACGTCAATCTTTAAATAATTCCTTTGACATCCACACCGATGTGCTGCAAAGAATCATAGCAAAATTGACAGAATTGGAAACTGGACAAAGAATGATAAGAAAAAATATCAGAACACTCAATGAGAAAAATCAAAGCGAAGATACGAAATAAAAAATTTAGCCATAGCGACATATTCCTTAGCGACGGAAGATGATACGACACCCAACGAGTATCGCGAGGATGAAATTAGAGATGTAACAAGAGAGAAACAGAAAAGAAACTGTAACAAGAGATAAGATAAAGCTGCAATATCAGCATCTAATTCTGAAAAAAATTCAAACAGACATCGAATCCCTTCTGCCAGCAAAGGAAATAATACGTACAGTGGAATGACTCAACAGTAGTGATGATATGGGGGTTCATGACTTTATAAGAAGTGTATATAAGGTCTTAAATACAAACTTAGGCATAACTACTTCAGTCGAATTATGTAGAACGAAATTAGAAAATGTGAGGCAAGGCTCTAATAGCGTTCAAGCATACAGCCAAAAATTCCGAGCCATCTATAACGAACTAACCTACGCCCTTCAATCCAACCACACTTCTGGTATTGAGCGAAAACTGGCACTTAAAATGGAAGAAAAATCAGCTGTTAAAAGATACATTATGAATTTAAGAGATGAAATTTCTAGTCAAGTCCGGTCTATGAAACCAAAAACAATAAATGAAGCCTTACATGAAGCCCTAGAATCTGAAATTTAGTTGAAAGAAAAAAACAAGAAATACATGATGAAAACCACGCAATTTCCTCAAAAAAATGTATATAACCCTAAACAACAATTTAAACCAGTATCGTTACCAAGAATCCAAGCCAACGCAACACCGTACGTGCCTAATCAAAATGTCGCCCTGAGTGACAGAATGAAAATGAAATGAAGAAGGAAGAGTTAGAACAAAGAATAAAAGAAACAATTTAAAAGTTAGAAAAAAGAGTACGGGGTTTGGAGACGGAGGAGGACAAAAGGAGAGATAGAGAGAAAGCATTGAGGTAAATCTAAGAGTTCCATGGATGTAATTAGTGTTAAAAAAAAAATTAAATTCACCCGATTGACAATTTCCATCGAATTGCTTACTCGCAGTTAGGAATCGAATAGGCTTATCACATAGTTGGCATTGAACGACTTATACATAGATCATTATAATTAAAACGCTTCAGCAGTTTTAATATGCTGTTTTTTTTTTATTAAATTTTTGGTAATTTGTGTAAGAAGAAAAATCAAAACCTATTTAAATGTACAAGTTACTATTAAGAAAATAAAATACTTCAAATTAACGAAGTCGTCCTATCGGATTTAAAGTTTGGCTGATTGAAGTCCTAACCAATGATAATTCGTAAAAAAATTTCATTATGACTTATTTCCTTTTGAATGAAGCAAAATTTTTCTTTTTGATGTTTTCGTCAGTATTTTTTGTAATCTTTCAACTGGTTATAAACGTTTTTAAAAGTCAAAATTTGACCTCCATGTTCGAAAATCGAAAATAAATTTAACTTTTTATCTGAAATCTTGTTCTTTAAAAATACCGTAGAGACAAATCAGACTTTAAAAAAAAAAGGGAACTCGTACGCGGGCACTTACATATTTTTACAGGCAGTCTTTGTAATTCTACGCTATGTTTATCACAACTCATGTCCTTCAATTGACGTAATACACAAAGCACAATATACAATATACAATTCACAATATACTTATCCCGACTGTATCAAAATTCGTATTACAGGAAGAAAATGATTTCTTTTGTTTTAAGATCCAGACAATCGAATGCTCTTAATTATAAATTCTTATTAGGCCATTTTGGTTGATGCGCCTCGTCGGTTCTCAACAGGGATAATTATGGTAAGAGTGTTATAGTGGGTAATATTTTTGATTGAATTATCGCTTAATTGCAGGAAAATTCATCGTGTGATTTTCCATATTTTCTTAACCACATGTGGTAAGAACTCTGTCATCAAATTCTAGAGTGCAGTGGTTATAAATATTCATCGAAATGTTTTAATTTCGAAAACATTTAGCTTAAAATTTATTCAGTGCAATTTATTGCGGTTTCTGGTCTCTAGGTTTTCAATCGGGATCTTGTCCTAATATTTATTATCCTATGCCATCAAATTTTATTTAAAAATTCTTAATACAAGGTACTTTTGTATTTTTAAATCATATATTGAGTGCTGCAAAAGCACTTGTCTTTATTATGACAGACACTGAATGCGGTAACGAAGTAGCATATAGATAAGTAGGTGAGGAGTGGTGAGGAGTATAATTTTGGGGTTCGCACTCGAAGGTCCGAGGCGCATAGCTAAAATTGCATAAGAAAATTTGTGAATTGGAAAGAGAAACGGAATAGGCATATGCATCGTGCTCTATGTGTACATGGCGTGGCGCGTAGTTACGTGCTCTCTTCATACGCTTATTCCCTTCTTTTTTGACGTCTTTTTCCTCTACTTACGTTATAGTTGTATATTTCTTGTGTTTTCTTACTCACGACAACGAGTGTAACTTTGTCTTAAATATAGCTAAAGTCAAAGTTGCATGAATTTTAGAAATTTTGATTTTTAAATGGTTTGCTCTAACAGGGTGGCTGGTTTTATTCAAGTAATTCCACGATAAATAACGGAATTCTTTACTCGAGTAGAGACCGCGCAACCGATTGCTACCGTTTACACGCCAGGGAACCCATAGAACATCCTGTGAATTCCGTTCCATGGTAGCAGAAAAGACAAAGCCCGTATACTAGTATTATCTAATCGCGCGGCCTCAACTGTGGTGAAGCATTTTGCTACTTTATGTTAAAAGATCACGAATAAGACTGACGAAAATATGTAGATATTCGTTTGAGGAACAGACGTCCTATCAAAAGTCTAAAAATAGCACCCCACTCCTATTTCAGAAGATATTTATCAAAACGAAACAAATTTTTTGTACCATGTACCATCGGATGGACTCCAATCAGTCCAACCTTAAGCCAGATCAGACCAATTTGTTTTATGGACTGGTATCACTTGAGAAGTGATGCCCTACATCTGTATTTTAACTCTACCTAGAGCCAGTCTTGGACTATAAATTCATGAGATTCTGGATATTTTCCGCCTTCTAAAATAATACATAACTGATGATAGGCACATACAAATAGTGATGTATACAAAATGAATCTTACGATTCACATGAGTGGCCTCTAGATACCTTCACGAACCCTGTTTATTAGCAATTCATTATAAGCTTCCAAACGATAAAAAAAAAAAATTATGAAATATTAAGTAACTATGATAATTTATACCTAAAGGAGTATGAATTCGTGGGAGAAGCACGTGCGCGTGAAAAAAATTCTGACGGTAGGCAGTCAGTGAAGCAGGCAAGCCTCCTGGTCATGGATAACATGGCTAAAATCATGGATACATGCAAGATAAAGAACACAGCCGTAATGCGGACACCTCTTGCTGGAGCTACCTTTTCGGGGGATGATATGGAAGTTATTGGAGAAATATTCCAGGCAGACAAATATTCTGCAGCTACTATCATCAAAGGGGGCTGTCAGTCAGGGGGTCAGTACTTGCCGCATTCAGAAGGCTCAACGGCAGTCGTGGCAGCACTTGCTGCTACTAGGAACTTGAAAGACGAAAACCTCAAGAAGAGTATAGTTACATTGACAAAGTGAAGATGGTGCAGCCAGCACACTACACAACTGGAGGCGTCAACAGACATGGCGTTTGAAGAAGTGAAGACTCCTGTACAGCAGGATGCCTCAAAAGCCCTCCAGTATTCAGAAACCGTACAGACATATAACTATGTCAAATTAACTACCAGAGACAAAATGTCTTCCATGACACTGTGGACAATGGAAACACAACAGGCCTCTGGAAAAGACACGACACGGGAGGACGTTCGTACCTGTATCTTCTACTCAAGTTGCAAATCCTTCAGAACCATAGGAAAAGTCCAGCAGATACCTCGCCAACAACTAGGAAAGTGGGCTACTTAGAACAGCAAAATAAGTTTGATGGGAGAAATAGGAGTAGAATTCACCATCGGTGATCACCATATAACCACAACCTTCTTGGTGAGCACTGAGTTAAGAAACCCCATAGGGTCTCTTAAAATACGTTCAAAAAATATTCTCTCTCATCATTGATATATAATACCTGACGCTAGACTTTGAAAAGTCGTCTGTGAAATGTACATTGACATTTTATATATATATTGTGACGTGGTAGAATTACCACGTACACATTTCACCACTATAATTATTAAAAATCTCGAAAAATGCCCGACTCATAGCACAGAGCCATGGCTGTCTGCGTACAGGCAGTCAGCTGGTTGTAGGCATCTGTGCTTTTGGGGCAATCAGCTGACCATCGACACGCGTCCACAGATGAAACTATTATATTAAACGAATTCACATTGATCTGTTTCATGAAAATTCTGAGTCGTAAGGCTCAGAACAACCACACACAAACACTCGTCGCAGGTTCAAGAAGATCCTGGTCAGGTGCATGGATGAGATTCCCGTGCACATGCTGACCAGGAAGATGGCAGTCGACGGTACGTGTCCAAGGATGGGTGGTGTCAACAGCAGAGGGACAGAATTTAAAGGGTTCGTGTGCAAATTTAAATGGCGTCGCGAAGAACAAGGAGCGGGAATGACTACGGAAGCATATTTAAACCAGGTGACATACTTGAAATGCGAATATTACGAAGAGGAAAAGTTGTATACGATGAACAGTATGTCAATCCAATTAAAGTAGAACACTACAAAACGGTAGATTGTGTTAATTATATTACTCAAAGTATTCAAACCATTGATGATTTTCTCAGCCATTCTCCTAGAGGTGTACCCCTACTTCGAAGAGCTGCAATTGAACATGGTAAGAAGACTAAATCTTTAGAAGAATCAAATACGCCTTTATCTTCCGGATTATTTAACACTTTTTTCTTAAAGATTCCTAAAATGATTAATTTTCATGAAAAGGAAACAATTGAGTTCTTTTCTCCAAGATTCGCTCGGATCTTTGATGGTGTTGGAAGTATTATGTCCGCCATGATTCTAACTAAAGAGACTGTTTTAAGTGCCAAAGAAAATGCCATTCCAAAAGATCAATTACAATTAAGTGAATTTAGTATTACCTATGCGACAATGTCTTTGTAAAGAAGGTGTATTTACTAATCCGTGCGTTCTACGTGGTGAAAAGTCTATCGTTTTTGGTCATGTTATTAAGGAGTGTGATGGAGTGTATTCTATTTACCATCTCAATGAAACGTATTTGAAGACCATTATTCAATTTGGTTGTACTGGAGATAATAATGAACGTCGGATCTTCATTTATTATCATTCAAATCCCTCAACTAATAATTTATGTAACTTGAGTATTTTACTTGATACTAAGTTATCAAGCACTTTTAAAAAGTTTTCATTGGGAGTGACATGTGTTACACTTTTCAAATCAATTAATCGTTGTTCTGTCGCTTTACTTCCTATTGTTCATGGCTTCCCTCATATCGATATCCATTTCTTTAGTGGATTTCGAGATCGCTTGATGTCTCTGATTACTAGTTCCCAATGCCAACAGAAGATATGTCAGCATCTATTGGGAATTTTATTGGATCATGGATGATTGAGAATCGAATCTTTCAAGGTTCAGGTGATCGAATTCAATATTTAATGCAGCCCTATTTTACTGATTTGTTACAAAGGGAGATTTTTCACTCTGGACCACCAAATTTAGATAGACTCTCTGTTTTACGTTGTCCTGAAGTTCTTCGATTTAATAATCTAATACATAAAGACGAACTAATTGTTCGGTGTCGAGAACCGCACTCCCTTCCCTGGAATTGGGTATG
>JAUESI010020297.1:0-11302 GCA_032275145.1 Synergus laeviventris | reverse complement strand
AGGAACCCGCTGGTGAAGTTCGGCGGTTGCGGTTTGGAGATTTATTATGGCTACATAAAAGGTAAATGGGCAGTATTAAGTATTAAGCGTATTAAGTATTAAGCGTATTATAATAGTATTAATATAAGTATTAAGTACCCAAGCAATTTAGCTGAAATGCAATGGGCATTGTCCAGCTAGGTCTATACTTAAGTATACATATATAAGTATACAGATATAAAAGGATTGACAAATGAAAAAATTTTTTTTTAATTCTGATCAGAAATGCAGAATGTTTTCCCGAATCTATATCTGCTTGGAAAAGTATCATTCAGAAGTTCAGAACCTATAAAAAAAAAGAAAGGTATGCTGTAAATTTATGAATGACGTCATCGAACTGAAGATATGGCAACGTCGCAACCGCTCCACGTGCTTTAGTTTATCCACGAATTTCGAATAATCCACATATTCATATACATCACCTTAAAACTATATTACAGTTGCACGAACTATGAAGACAAATTCGTCTTTATTTCAGTTGAAATTCTTATCTTATGCTGATTTCTGCGTATTATTTGAAGAAAAATGTATAAAGTCCATAAACGAATCATTAATTCTTTTTTTTCTCTCCATTTTACTTCGTCATATCATATACATAAACCTAATAATATTGTTTGTCTAGAACAAATTGCTAAAATCCATAAAACGTTTAAATGCTTAATTATGATATGCGACATGAAGCAAGCTAACGAACCCTCTTTCCTATAAAAGACGGAGGATTAGATAGGTAGAAAACACGTACAAAGTTATACTTATATTATGACGTTAGAGACCTGCTCCTAGTTGTTTTGTGTTACACGCAAGACTGTTCAAAATAATTTTTCCAAAAAATGAAGATCGTTTATGGGAGTCTCCTCGTTACATTCGCGATTTTCCTGAATTGCATTCGTAAGTACACCAAAAAAATTATTTATCGAAACTTTCGTTAACGTTCTTTAAAATCTGAAATACTATTCTGAGAAAAATTCTAAAACAGTTTATTTTATTATTTGCGATTTCTCTATTGCTGATAATAACATTTTTGCAATAGATGCATAATCATAAAAATGCGTACACGAAAAGCGTATACACGAAGTTCCGAATTCCTGTACTGTGAAATAGCGTGCAGAATACTAATGTTCAATATTTTCTTTTATTTTTACAGAATTGAGTTCACAGATACTTTATGTAACAATTCGTACAATAACTTTACACCATCCTACAAATGGTCAAGAAATTATATTGCCAAATGGCAATGTTTATCATTCGTCAGGAAATGGACCAATTTCGCTGTATTATAATATCGTCTCAAAATACGTATCAATAGAGCAACCAACAGGTCGTCATGTCATAACACTGGGTCCAGGTCCACGTACACGAGCCCCCTTCAATCATTGGCCGGGTACATTCACATATCGGGAAGATAATGTTCCACCAAATATACAAGTAACTGCAAGTAACTATGAGAATCGTGCCATGCCCCGAGCCTTGTGAGTCAAACAGGCGAGGGCACGCGTCCCAATAAAATCACTCATGTCGCTCACACTCCTGCCGTCAATGTGATGTGAGAGCCCATCCATCACGCTTGCAAGTTGCAGGCACGAAATTTCGCAATATGTGACGCAAGTGTTCAGGCAACATGCGCGCATACTTTTCGAAATACTTAAAAATTTTTTTGGAATAACAATAAAAGTTTTCTTTTCAATTAAGAATAAAATTCATTGTTGATACTTAAAAGTAAATAAAGAAGACAAAACATGATAAACAATATATATGTCAATATGTTATTTGTTTTAAGTTCTTCAACGACTTACGCTTTTACAAAAGCTCATTTGACTCTAGTTTTCATTATTTTCATATATACAATCAGCGGAATGCAATTTTCTTACAATCGTTCAACGTTAGACTATTCGGCATTTATTTCATATATCTGTGTTGTTTGCCGTTTGCATCATTTCGTCAATATTGGAATTAAAGTAAGTATACTCAAATAGTTATTTAAGATTCTAATTTCATATGTATTTGGGCGCCAGACTTTCTTCGTCACTTCAAAAAAACAACTTGAATAATCGTTACGATTATCAGCGGACTAGTCGTAGTTTATACGACTTGGCAGAGAGATGGGACGATAGCTCAAGTTACAATAAATAAAAAAATTCAAACATATAAGAAAAATTGACAAAGTTTATTAAGATATTTTCTTCTCAAATTTAGTATAGAAGGTATAGAACATAATAAATAAAACCTATAAGGTCATTGATATATAATGCGGATTCTACAGGATCCTGATTTCTCACAAGATAAAGCACAAAAATATCAGAATTAAGGGTCATAAACATATTAAATTTGTTGGAATTCCTTTTTAACAATTAGCAAATAAATATTTGATTCGAATTATCAATAAATAAGGTTCACGCCAAACGCGAACAATTTTGATCCGTACCAGGTTCAGGTTACGGCGTTACGGGTTCATTTAACGATTGCTCAAGCCTATACGTTATAACGTATGTTTCGTAAGATAAGATACGCGAAGCGCGGACTACACCTTAAACTCAACAACCATGGACTTGCATGGACTATGTATTTTCCCTATGAGCGCCCGACCATATTTCTTATTTTCTTTTGAATTTAAGAATTGAGCGAATTGAGATAGTGAGTGATAGTGAGGTTATATAAAACGTGTTCGGTTGATCTGATATCGGCTACTCTATACCCGCTTAAAATAATACCTTATTATTACCTCAAGATAAAATGGTAAGTAAAAATTTCACCTTCAAAATTAGTATCCTTGACAAATAAGTCTTTTTAATAGGGTGCCAAAAAACATTGAAAGAGCAGAAATTGATCTTCATTGAGATTAAGAATTTCATATCAGCTTTTAAGACATTTTTTCCACACTATATATATTAAAAGACTCTAGAATGTTCCCCCTCTTGTAAGTTTAAGATAATTCACAAAAGAACTTATTTTTATATCAATTTATGTAAGAAAAATAAAATGCCATCACGTAAATAATGTTTCAAATTTATTGAGAAAAAATATGATTCGAGAATATACTTAGTTGCCGCACTTGCCACATTTCCGAATTTCGTCAGCCGGTACAAGCTGAAAACAATACCAGAACAATACCAAGAAATAAATTAATATTAATACGTTAATAAGAGATTTTTAACTGTTTATTCCTATGGTTTATATTTGAAAGGAATTTAATAGGCGTTTTTAATGCATTTTCTATATATTTATAAATCTTCGTTCCCCCCTGCAAACGAAAATTTTTTAAAAACTTTTTTGATTAATATAAATAGTAATATTAATTATATGTAAAATAATAAAATTGTTTAAGGCAGAGCTGGTTTAAGGCCATGTATTACTCATCCGATCCTTACCTTACCGACATTTTTTCGCTGCTTCGCTACTTCTAAATTTATTGAGATTTCAAATTGAAAATTTCTAAAATTAAAGAAAATATGCTAGGATACGTTTATCTGGTTTTAAATTTTTATAAAAATATAAGAAAAAATCTGCAAATATTTCTTTATATAAATATTAATATTAGGACTACATAAACGTACTTATTTAATACTTTAACTTTAATTTTAGAAATTTTCAATTTGATACCTAAAAAAATGTCGGTAAGGTACGGATCCGATTTTAAAACTTGAAATTTCTAAAAATGTCTTAAAATCCCTTTAATTCCTAAAACTCTTTTGAAATCTCTAAAAATTTCTTAAACCTTTTATCTCTTGTAATCTTATTAAAATTCTAAAATGTACAAACATATTTGGAAAACCATTGATATCCTGTGAAAATTTGCTGTAAATTCCTTTAAATTTCAGGAAAAAATCTGTTGAAATTAAGTGAGAATACTTTTAATTTTTGATTATTTTGATTTGTCTTAAATCTTCAGAAAGCGTTTGACATCCTTTAAATTTAGGAAAATCTGAAATCTCCTATAATATTTTTTTGAAATAATCACAAATTTTGAATTCTAGTGTACACTTAAAATTCAAGTAAATAGCCCCTCTTTTTTAAAGCTATTATTATATTATTTTATTTGAATTTTACAGGCCGCCGCTGCTGCTGTAAAAAAATTAATTCCACTCTTTGATAGAGTACTAATTCAAAAAGCGGAAGCTATAACAAAAACCAAAGGGGGAATTATACTACCAGAAAAAGCACAGGCTAAAGTTCTTAAGGGTATAGTCGTCGCAGTTGGTCCTGGTTCAAGGAATGAAGTAAGTAATTTTTTTTGAGTAAATCAGGCCGGAGTTTATCCGGGTTTCAGGAATTATTCCAAGAAAATAGTTGCTTAGAACTATGCTTTCATTTAATTATTTTTTTTTTCTAGAAAGGAGAACATGTACCCTTGAGCATAGTAGTTGGAAACACTGTTTTGCTTCCTGAATATGGAGGCACGAAAGTGACTTTAGACGCAGAAAAAGAATTCTACTTGTTTCGGGAAACCGATATTTTAGCAAAGTTAGAATCATAATTTTAAGCAAAAAACAAATTGTTTTTTTTTTTTGTTAAAGAGAAAAATTTCTGACCGTTGTTCCAAGTAAATTTCAGCAATTTATAAACATGTTTGCGTTCGATTGTCATTGAAAAATGTACTAATGTCAAGAAATAAAATGTATAAACAGTTATACGATAACACCGAATTTCATATACATACTTTAATAGTTGCCAAATCTTACTTTTTCTAACAAGAAATGTTTTTAGGGGTTCTAATGTTTTAATGTTCGATTTTGTTCTCCTTTAAATATGTGATAGAGCATTAAAACCTAAGAGACACGTGTTTGTTCTTATCTGATAAAAATGAGTTTTAAGGGTTGAAATAAGCCCCCGAAGTTTCGCTCAAAAATGGCATTTTTATTATTTTAACCACTTATAGCCGACCGATTATTTGAATGAAACTTGGTAGTAAATATGTGTATGTGAAAACACATTTGACAGATAGTGCAACTATTATGTTTAGCCCTTATAATGGGTAAAACTACCCTTAGTCCCATATATACCTCTAATAAAAAATCTTGCTTAAATTTAAAAATAGATTATTTTTAATGGAGAAATTATTTTACTCTTTTTAAATAATAAAATAGAAGTTTTGGAAACAAATTAAATGAATATACCATTATTTGGGGGTAAACAACCTTTAAATGAACAAATTCTTATATATATATATAAATTAATGCGTATTAAACTATAATTAAGGTACCCTCATTTGTTGCTGATATATCGAAACATTTTTTAATTTCAACGCGTGACTTTAATTTCTACCGCTTCCCCCATTTTGCCGCCGCAAACTACGTTGGCCGTGACCTCTAAAATTGCAGTAACAGTAATTAATGACAAAAAAGATTACCTCCCCTCTACTTACAATAAATTTTTTGTTAGAAACTTGTAGGAAGATAACGCAAGTCAAATGGCTTTTAACCCGAATTCCTAAAACTAAAATTAACGGAGTTATTCAATTTGTTTATAAGAAAAAAACGTACCTCCATTTTGTAGTACCACCAAAAAATCTATTTTTTCCACCTTTAACCATTGTTTAAAAATATCATAAGTCCTCTGCGTCTCAAAGAATTGTTCCTACACGCCAACACTACAAAAAAAAAGGTTGTGTACATTTGAATTTCGACAACCTAAAACAAATCTTTTTTATAGCACTTTATCTATATAGAGAGAGTACTATAACGATAAAGCAGAGTAATTTTTTATATCGTGTTATGTTATATATAGCGGTGAAAATATTCTACATTTGTATTAAAAACTATAATATTCAAAATTTTTGAAAAATTAGTTTTCTTCCGAAAAAATGAAGTTCATTTTTGGTACTCTGTTCTTTGCATTCGTGGTTTTCCTGAACTTCATTGGTAAACATTATCTGCCCTAAGTAAAATATGGAATGGTTAATTTTTAATTTAATTTAATTTAATTTTTTATTTTATTCTTTTAGAATCTCTGTCAGAATTAACTTCACAGAGCTCTAGTGGTACAGATGGCGAAGGAAGAAGAAATAATAATAATCTTCCTCACCCACGACCAGTAATACAAGTATTTACTTTACCAGAGAGACCAAGAGGTTATGGATATTTGTTACCAAATGGCAATTTTTATTTCAGACGGGGACAGGGACAAGTTAATCTATATTATAATCCTACTGAAAAAGTAGCAATTGTATACGAACAAGGTTTTCCACCCGAAACATTCTCTACAGTAATACGTAGAAGAGGATATGTAAGTCTCTCCAATTATCAGTCGCCATCATACACATACGTGAATGATACTGATGCGAATGACCATCAAATAATTAGACCCAACGAAAAAGCTGAGAAACAATTGAAATGTCCAAATTGTAAACCTACTGATATACATATGAATAAAAACATTGAAAAGTCTATATAATCCCGAGTAAAAATTTGTCCTCTTCATCATATATATTATATTCTCTATATTATAAAAAGATCTTGTCGCCGCTGTGTTATAAGAATCCAATGGCCAAGCCAACCCATCCCATGTGAAATACGCCCTTCTAAATCACGTGACCACCATTGACTTTGATGACTTTGACCATACGCAAAGATATATTATAAGTTGTCACTGCCCCGGCCCCCGCACTGCGCCACTTATTCAGTGGCACCGCTCAGCCCTGCTGCAACCAGACACACGGCAAATTTAAAAAAATGATCTATTTTTATGAAATAGTTGTTCTAAAATTATTATCTCAGGGTTTTTTTATTTAAGAAATTGAGTTATTTTTTTGGCCATCGATTGAGCGATTATTTATAAACAATAATGGTCAAGTGTATCTGCTTTAAATGTAAATCTGGGTACCGGAGCAACCAGGAAGAAAATGCAAAAAATAAATATGTTCAAAGCACCAAATGACAAGAAAGTAATTCAACAATGGCAAAAAGCAATTTTCTGGGATGATATTAAAGTGAAATGCGGTGATTATGTGTGTTCAAGACATTTCGCCGAAAATGACATTATTTTAGAGGAGGTTATGACAGGGCCTGATGGAAGCATAGTGGCAAAGGTATATATATGTGTTGTCAACAATAGAAAATTTATTATAGTAATTATAAATACTTATAAATAAATATATTGTATATAAGTAATGTATGTTTATGATAATTTCATATTCTCGTTTTAAAATTCAGGTCTAGTTATTAAAATTGAATAGTTGAAAAAATAATGTTCGAACTAAAGAAATTGTAAAATTAATATTCATAAATTGACGTTAAATTTTATTTTTAAATTTATTATCTGAATTGCGGTTTTCTTTAGTATCAAAATTCTTAGAAATAAAAAAAAAATGAAACACCAAATTACGAGAAGGAACCATACCCTGGCGAAATATTGGTCGACCAGAGAAAGTCAAATATTATCTATTATATTATTATTAGTAGTTGATAAATATTTAATATTTATGTTCTTGCGTTTATGCTATGTTGTGGCATAAATTAATTTATGTGTCTATAACAAAGTTTGAAGAAAAATTTATAATAAAATTGATAAAGAAAATTTATAAATATAAAATTATAAATAAAATGTTTATTTCCACAACTGGAATAGTATTATTTTTGCCTATTCCTATTTTAGAAAGGAATTATTATAGGCGTGGGAGGTAAAAATGTTAAAAATGTTCGTTATTTCAATAAATAATTATATAATAATAGTATTTGAATTTTAAAGTCAACTTTTTATGATACAGAGTATAAAGACTTGATAAAGAAATAAGAAAAACTATAAAATATAAAAGTGTATTCTTTATATATTCGTTTCAAGAGCACACAAAAACCCATATGAAATAAATAAATAAAAGTATTTTTATTCGCATTTTGTAGTGATAATTAATATCCCTGACAAATTTCAACCCTCTAGGACAACTATTGTAAAAACTAGAAGTGGTATATTATGTTTTAGGTTTGTCTTTTGTTTTTGCATCACATTTCTGTAATCTGTTGTAAAATTCTTACTGTGGAAATTTTTATGACTGGAAGTTAGATTAGTGCTAAAATCACATTTGAAATGCTGAAGATGTTACGCCTCATAAATATAACAAATATTTAACGTACACTCTATACATTTGTCCTATTCAATCCAGCCGAGTATTATTGCGTTGAGTATATAAAGCGGTGAAAATATTCTAAATTTTTTAAATCACTATACTACGCGAAATTGGTGAAAAATCAGTGTTCTTTAGAAAAAATGAAGATCATTTTTGGTACTCTATTCTTTACATGCTTGGTTTTCCTGAATTCCATTAGTAAGTGTAATATTTAATATTATTATTAAAATCTTATGTTCACCAGAAAAATTAAAACTTTCTCTTTTAAACATTTCTTCCTATTTTTCTAAATGTATAACTTAAACTGATATTCTGTACAATAATTTCGTATCACCTTCATTGTTTTTTGCAGAATTATCTACTGCACAGAGTTCTAATGGCCCAGGCCCAGGAGGAAGATATAATGATTATCTTCCTCGTCCACGAGAGGTAATACAAGTATTTTATCTGCCAGAGAGACCACCTGGTTGGCCACATTTGCTACCGAATGGCAATCGTTACATTAGACGGGGACAGGGCCAGATTAGTGTATATTATAATCCCACTGACCGAGTAGCAACTGTATACGAAGATGGTTTTCCACCCGAAGCATTACCTAGAGTAAGAGGTACAAGAGAATATGTAAGACCCTCATTCATGTATCCGTCGCCATCATTCACATACGTAAAAGATCCTGAACCACCACGAAGTAATTAGATTCAACGAAAAAGCTGCAAAGCAATTGAAATTAAAAAATTGTATATATACCTGATATACATGAATAAAACATTGAAATGTCTATTCCCGAGTAAAAATGTTTCCTCTTCATACCTCTATATTATAAAAAGATCTTGTCGCCGCTGTGTTAAGAACCTAACTCATGTGCCATATGTCCTTCTTGATACATGCATGAACATCACGTATTTTCGAGCGTGTGAAGCGAGCCGGAAAACCATGGTGAGAAAAAGGAGAAATCTTCTTTTGTCATGGTGTGAAGCTGGAGAACCAGCTTAATATATAATATTATTTATTATATTATATTATATAATACAATATCTGCAAGAACGATTAGCTGAGAAACTCATTTAAACCATTTGTACACCATCTTCAAGAAGTTTCAAATCCTCTACTATCTGGGTTCTAAAGTTGAAGACATATCCAAGGTGCAAATCCAGTGGAGATATGATTTTCAAGTTAACACAAATGTAATCCGAGGGTTAGAAGAAGTGCCAGAAGAAACAAAAATTGGATTTTCCCATTATATTTTATATTTATAGCCTTTATAGGATTTGTAGCACTGTTTTGCAATTGTTTTGCTGTCTTTTCAAAACAGAAATTTTCATTTTTGTCCGTGTGGACGTGGGTTTAAGTATGTTAAAATCCTTTCTGTTTTCATTTTCTTCCTCCACCTCTAGACAAAAACACACCCCTGCTCTAAGGGCGCACGCGATTAATTTTGCATACGGCTGATATGAAAGAGCTTGTTTCAGCCTTTAATTTCTGATATTAGCGAAGTTTGTAGCACGTCATGGTTCAGCTCTACAATTTTTCAAAAATGGCTAAAAATGCCGTAAACGCCTATTTTCTCAAAAACATGACGTGATGGGAAGTTTTTGGACTAAGATTCGTGTTCAGCACGAAAAATCCATTCGGAAACACTAGGTACCATCTTATTCACAAAACTCATGCTAGTCTAATTAATATCGGTGAAAAATTTCAACCCTCTAGGACAATTATTGTAAAAACTAGAGATGGTATATTATTTTTAAGTTCTCTACTACCCTTGGCTGTGATATCATGAAAAAAACGACGTAATATAATATTCAAGTACGTATTCATGTTTTCTCATTTTGCATTACACATTTCTGTAAACTAGAAAAGTTTTTATCGTGGAAATGCTTACGACAGGAAGTTATACTAGTAATAAAATCATTTATCTGAATTACATAACTTTTAAAGTTCATGATAGAGTTTATGACGTTACATTCTGTTGAAATAATATTTCAGTTTGTCTTGAAATAAAGCCATTTTGAAACATTTGAAATTTACACGTAATAAATATAATAAATATTTAACGTACACTTAAATTTCTACAACTAAATTTAACTATTTATACCTTTTTCCTACTTTATCTAGCTGAGTAATTAAATTATCGGACTGAGTATATAAAGCGGTAAAAATATTCCAACTTTTTAGTAATCACTATAATATGCAAAATTGTTGAAAAATCAGTTTTCTTTTGAAAAAATGAAGACCATTTTTGGTACTCTGTTCTTTGCATTCGTGGTTTTCCTTAATTCTATTGGTAAGTGTAATATTTGGTTAAACAATAGAAATTAAAATTTTCTCTTTTAAACATTTCCTCTTACTTTTCTAAATATATAATTTAAACTATTATTCTGTAAAATTATTTCGTATCACTTTCATTGTTTTTTTGCAGAATTATCAACTGCACAGAGTTCTAATGGTGCAGTAAGAGAAAATTATAATAATTTCCCAAGTCCACAAACGGTAATACAACATTATGTTTATCCGCGGGAAGAAGCTGGTTGGCCATATTTATTACCAAATGGAAAATATTTCATTTCACGGGGAACTGGAATGCTTTCTGTATATTATAATCCCTCTGAACGAGTAGCAACGGTATATCTGGAAAACGGTCGACATATAAAAATATATCCAGGTGTAGAAAGTAATCCACCTGCTTCCAGACTTCCGACGCCATTCACATACGTAAGAGATTCTGGATCACCATTATTATAGTGAGATCTAACCAAAAAGCTGAAAAGCAATTAAGATGTTAAAATTGTATACCTAATATACATGAATAAAAGCATTTGTTGCTGCAAAAATCGAAATCTGAAAATCAATTATATTTTAGAACCTGCCGTACCCAAATATTTTAGGACAAGCCTTGTATGATTTAAACCTTGACAATTCTACGAGTCTCTTTAGCGCTAATCCAATGCATCCCTTTGTTATAAAGAAGGGTTTTCCTTCAGTTAAAAGTGGGGGAAGATTGAGATAAGGATAGACAAGGATAGACGGGGCCAAGGTAGGTAGTGAGGAAGGTTCTCAGAGGAGAGGAGGATTGGTTCCAGTGGTACCGTAGAGGGAAGATTCCCTCTACGGTGGTACTGGGACTTAGGATAAGGTCTTTCTCACCTAGTTCTTTCAACTAGTGAGAAAGTGACCATAATAGACATAATAGTTATATACAGTTATATA
>JAUESI010020296.1:0-11307 GCA_032275145.1 Synergus laeviventris | reverse complement strand
TAGTTTTAAGTAGAAATAGAGTCTGTTGCCACTATTTTTAAACAAACACATAACAAAATCTTAGGCAGGACGTAACAATAAAAACGGTTCAAAATATTGAAAAATGAAAAAGGAACTTTTTGAGTACTCTTTAAAAGAGAAAAACTTTTTTTATCGATTTTTCCCAAAATCTGACTGAATTTAGAAAAAATTAGAAATTTCTTATTTATTTATTTTTTCAATTAATTAATTCATTTTTTACGGAGTTTAAGTTGTTATAGACATCCCCTTCGGGATGGCCTACCATGTGGTCCCGCCACATATATAATTTTTATTGGTGGACGAAATTAAAAAATTGACAAAAAATGAAAACTAGAAAACGACTCCGATTATGAATGAAACACGCAGTGACACTCAACTTTAGCTTTGGCAGACCAAGATATATGTGTAGAGGGGATCAAGAGCTTTCATATAATTTTTTTTTATCCATGGACACGATGACGGAGTTTAGGTTATCAAAGACACCCCCTTCGGGGTGTTCTACCAAGGGGTTCTGCCAGGGTGGGGGCGTGGTAGATCGATATTTTTTGAAAGCTCTAATTGTCCCCTACAACATATATCATATTCCATTTAATCCATTTATAAGTATAGGTAGTTAAAACTAGTTTGATGCCCTTTTAGTAACTACAGGGTTAGGCATCTCTAGTTCCCATGGATATTGAGATTTAAACTGAATTAATTATAATAAGGGATTTCTTCATTTATAATTTTAATAGCTTATTATGATAATTTAAAGTTTGTCGAACACTTACAATACACCATTCAGCCGAAGACGGACAATCCTTTAAGTTCATGTGGGCTGTGTAATTGATGCATGGCGTAATGCTGCCAACACCGTCATTGTATTGTCCACATTGGTAACACCTCAGCCCTTGCACTGTACCTGCAACACAGATGGTAACCCATTAACAAGGTCTTGCAATTAACGTCATAATAATGATCCTGTTAGCCAACTTTGGTATAATCCCAAACAACAATGAAACCCAATTTGCAAACTTTCTAAAAGATCCAATCAAAATGATCGATATTCGTTTATTAGATTAGGCCTATTTAGTTTTAGAAATCTCAGGAAACAGAAACTAATTTTTAATCACTATTTTGAGATGTACGAACTTCGGCCAGTTAAAAATTTTGGAGAATTGAAGAAAGACTACGTTAACCTGCTGGAGGATGAAATGTCCTTATGATTTAATGACGTGTCAATCATAACAGTGAATTTGACCCATTAGAGGACATGAACAGGAAATTCATCCTTGTCACATCATGGTATGCCAATTTTTTACCAGCTTGGCACGTTCTATAAAACTCAACGTTTGAATCTGCCCCATCAATCAGCTGGGTTTGATGCTATGTTGCTTTCGAAACCCTGTAATGTTAGTTTAATCCGGAACAGGATCCGAAAATTGATATGGACTTTAAAACGTTTAATGGCACCCTCGTAAATTCACGTGAATGCAAGAAACAGCTCTTGGATAGCAAAGGAACCATAAATTATGGATGAAAGTATACCTACTGTAATGCAAACGTATGTCGTCAGCAAACTTTAATTTTCAATTATTTACATCATGAAATCTATAAAATATAATTTTATATCATAATCCTCGTGATAATCAGATTTATATTATACAGAAAGAATTTCAGATCTAGAAAATTTTAATTTAACCAATAAAAGTCGATGAATACATTTTCTGTGTAAGTCAACTGAATGGGTTTTCAGCAATATGTCCAATATCTTTGTCTAATCTAAGTTTTCCAAGTTTCTTACAAAGAGGAAATTCCCTCAAGTGTCAACTGTTAGAAGTTGTAATTTGAAGTTATAGAAACGTGAAAACTCCTTGATATGATATGATATGATATGATCTATAATTATATATGATTTATTCTTGCTGAATTTAATTTCAATTACGACACGAAATAGGCCTTATTAACCTATTTGAACTCTGCTCCCTGCCATTTATAAAGTGCAGACGCCTTCTCGTTCGCAAAATGCAAATTCATTTTTCAAGTGCTTGAACTCCGCCGTCATTTTCACCCACGCTATAATCCCGCATCGCAATAAATTTCTTAGTGAAATTTTTCCGTTGGAGAACCATTGAGGAGAAACTCTTGGCACATAAGTGGTCTGCAACCTGCGATACGGGGGTAGTTTCCTCCTGTTACAGGGGTGTTTGAAGGGAGAGTTTAGGCGGATAAGGGCAAAGATTTGAGTTTGTCTATAGAATCTTGCGGAGTCGGACTCTGAGAAATTGGAAAAGTTGTCGCTCTCGTGGTACTGAAACGATGAGATTGGATTGTATGTATAAATGTATATACAACTGTACGTGTAACTGTATATGTAACTATATTTATTCCTACCAGAGGTACTGGATAAAATATCAGTTCGGGATTCGAGATTCGACGACTCGAGCACACAGACAGATCTCAACAACTACAAAATATTGTATTGGAAATGAGGGGGTATACCTTCTTTCGAGGATTATCGATCGCTTGGTTATTTGCAAGTGACACTCAACTCCTCTTCAAAATATTCCTCTTCATTTGTCACCCCTTTTCTCACTTCTTTTTCTCAATATTTTTTGCAATCAATTTATACAGAGTTGAGTTGAGAGTCAAATTTAACCGGGACATTTATATTTACAACTGTTTGTACTCTCTTCTGAACTTTCAACTATTTTTTTGGCTGCGAAATGTTCTTTGGATAACATTTTTTTTCTGTACAGAAGTAGGTTAAGACCGGAAGCTGTTGACAGGTTACTTACGAAAGGGCTAAGTATGTTTTTCAAGTGGAAACGAATAGTTTGAAAACACTATTTTTATGTTCTTGTAAGTAAAAAAGCGAATTTATGGTATATTCATATTTATATGTGGATTGTAGATTTCTATTGTCACGTCACCGTAACGACAATAATCTTCAATTCATTAATTATTAATTAAATTCATCACATTCATTACAATAATTATGGTAATCATGTAATTGACCCTTACGAATTTGAGCCATCATTAACGGTAACAAGAATACAAATACAAATTACTAGAAGTCACCCTAGGACTTACCAATACCATGAAAACGTGTATTTCTACACTCTCGACAATATTGCCCTGAAGAGTTAGAGCCAGATGGAAGTTCTACCCTGCTCAGGCTACACCGATACCAGTCAAGGGTCCAAAAAGAATATATAAACACATCAGATCATAACAAAAGATAGAATTTTTAGAATAATTTTTTTTATAAAGAAGGAAAACTCAAAAATGCTTCTATAGCTTCATAAAACGAATAGAAAGAAAAAAATATTATAAAGCAACCTTTTGATATAATGAGTTTCGTTGTTTTTATTCAAAATAATATAGTAATGAAGAAATAGTAGTAACACAAGTACTTCCGGTTTTTTACGTTGCCTTGACTTTTAAATAAAAGTGCAGTAGGTACCTTCTTCTGGTTCAACTGAATGGACTATACATATTTTTATGAAAAGAAGTTCATAAATTACTCTAAAAAAGTGAATTAAAAAAAAAATTCTTTATTTATCTTCTCTTCTACTCTCCCTACTATTCTCCTTTTCTTCATTTTTACATCATTTATCTCGCCCTTAATGGAGTACATGCGTTCACCCATGACATACTTTTTTTATTTCCTAAGCGTAATAAATGCACTAGGGTGCAAATATATGAAAAGTACACGAAAGTACAAACGTATACTTTCATAGACGATATGCAAATGCTTGTATACCTTATACATTGTAAATCACTCGACTACGTGCTCGTACTTTATCCAGACCATATTCCTAAAGTAAAGATCATTTCATAGTCGCTTTCTAATTTATAAAAAAGTAAATTTAAATCAGTTTAAATGTACCTTGAGGTTTAAATAAAAAAACAATTGACATCTGCAATTTTAATAAATATTGCAACTTTTCCTACTTGCCAAACTATTGCAATAAGTGGGAGGGTAATGTGCGAAGTACCATCTTGAAAGGAGTGTTAGATTTCCTTAGAAGAGGACGTGGTAAAATGACGAATCAAGTCTGTTCATCAGTCAGAATAAAGGAGTAAGATAGATTGAGGATTTCGAGATTTCACCAAGAAAAATGAAGGTGGCCAAACCACGTATCTGCAAAGCTCCAGCTTTTCATGAGGTCGCTCAGTGATGTGGAACTGTGGCAAAGTTGATAATTGGATCCGTCGGCATCACGTGACGGGACACGTAGGTTGTTCGCGAACATGTTAAAGTCGTTAACAGGTACAGTTTTCGCGATATAGGTGGAGGGAACCCAAGTCGAGAGCCTTTACAACTGACGCTAATTAAATTGTCATTTACATTGTTTATTCATTTTACCTAATTACTGCTTTCTATTATAACTCATGAATTACTTCGCTTCCGGGCTTCAATTCCTTTTTCACAAAAGACTGGTAATAGCAGTAGGGTTTTCAAAAGATTATTTTAGAACTACGCTAATAATCAGCAACAAAAATCCACCTGACAATGCATCATAATTGAAAGCAGAGGATACGATGGCTTTGCTCATCATTAATAATATATTTGTGAGACCCATGCATTGTTAAGCGATTCAGGGTTAAGTGGTCCATAAAGGATTTACATAAGCATGTGTGCACTGCACTTATAGAGTCTTACTCTAGTTTTGAACTGAGCTAGAGTGGACCATGGTAAGTGTCTTAATGTTGCACATAAATGAACTTAAGATACTTTAATACTTTCCCACTTTACTACACCGCGCAGAGATCCTTTTAACGAGGTTGAATGTCCCGCCAATCTTTGGGAAGTTAACTACCAAGGCAGAAACTAATGATCCATTATCATACTTTAACACTAATCCTACTGCAAGATAGATCATAGTAAATATAGTGCTTATTTATGCACTGTATAAATAAATAGAGTATTTCTTGAGTGGAAAGTTTCTCTTTTGTCAAGTGCTAACATATGCTTGACGGTTTGCAAATTCTTAAACTTGTTCAGCAAGGGCTGCATATTTGCAAAGGGAAGTTGGAAAGGGTGCGAGGAATTCGCCTTGCAGTGTTCACAACCATTCGCTGGCCAACATTATGGTTCGCAATCTCTCTCGAGAAGACGAAGTTTAAATTGTTTTCAAAATACAAAATACCTTGCGCTACGCGAACACTACTACAGTTAATCCAATCGTTGCTTTCTGCTTCGTAGACATAAGTACTCCTGAGAATTCTCTTATTCAGTTTCCTGACCCACGAAATAATGTAAAATAGAGTTTCACTTAAATAATTTACAATTGCGCAATTTAAAAAAATGGCGGCAGTGGCCGATTTACATATGGGCACATGGAGCACGTACCCAGGGACCCCCACAAAATGAATATCCTCTTTTGTCCTTCCGCTCAAAAAAATGCAATTACTAAATTTCAAAACCGATTTATTATGTGTTATGTAATATTTATTAAGAAATAGAAATCCTATCTCTTTCTATCTTAGAGATAGAAGGAGATAGAAAGGGATAAATATTGTGTATCCCTTTCTATCTCTCGCCTATTCCCGTCTATATCTCTATATCTCCATATCAATCCACATCCATGTCTATCTCTTTGAATCTCCTCTTTTCTATCCCTTTCTATCTCCTGTCCCGCACCTATCTCCTTCTATCTTCATATAAAATATGAACATTAATAACTTCATAAGGGAGAGATAGCCTTGGGGATAGCAAGAGATACGAATTTCTAGCGTGAGAGGTAGATTTAGGAATAGAAAGGAATTAAATTGTTTTCTGCGTAGAGATAGACGAAGAATTAGAAGGAGATAGATATTACCAGGCACAGGGATAGAATGAGGGATAGGAAGATAATATTCAGTGATATCATTCATTTAGAAATCAATCTAAACATTGTTTTTAAGCTGAAATTTTGTTAGTAGATTTAAGTAAAATATTTTTTTTCCACCATCACCCATTTAGACGAGGGGTTAACTAACCCCTAATTCCTGATTTTCATTCAAGTCAAATTTTATTTTACAATGATTAATGAAGTGGTGTAACGAAAATACAAGACGTTATATCTTTTCACACTCCGTTTCAGATTTAAAGAGAGTAAACTACCCTTAATTAAAATTTGCATTTCCTTAAAAATTTTTAACAGATTCTGTTTAATGATCATAGTGGAAATTATCTTCAGGACAGGAAGCATTGTGGTAATAGAAAATATCGTAGTCTACCGACATGAGACACCCCCATTCTATAATTTGAATTAAAATGGGGATGTCTCGTGCCATTAGACTGCAATGTTTTCTCTTATATCACAATATTTCATGTCCTGAAGATAATTTCCACTATGACCATTAAACAGAAACTGTTAAAAATGTTTAAGGAAATAAAATTTGAATTGAATGAAAATCAGGAATTTTTGTGTATGTTAGCCGCAGGGGGTAGTTAGCCCCGCCTCTAAGGGAGCGAAAATAAAATAAAATAAATAATAAATATGGTTGGAAAATAAATATGTCACTCGGAAACTTTGAAGAAACTTGAATAAACAATAATAATTGAATTATACGTATTTTTATTATTATTGTTGTAAAGAAGAAAACACTTAGGTGAAATGAAAATGTGGTTTAATATAAAATGTGTATCACATACGTATTATATAATTTTTTGTAGATTTGAAAAATTAAAAAAATATGCAATAAATATTGTGTAATTTTGTAATTTTAAATCCCTTACACTATTAGTGCTCAGGAGCCCGCTGAAGTTAAATTCGGCGCTGATGGCGAATACTTTGAAGATAATATTGATAAGGTATATTGTTGCGAGCTGATAGAGAATGTTGAATTTTAAAGTCATGATTGAGATAAGCCCATTATTGAATTCCTTGAATCGATATTCCAAACTCGACTGAATATACCCAGAGGCCAACGAACATGAGATATATGAAATTCGTATAGGTCTGCACATATACATACATAGGCATTAGTACACGTGTGTGATCCGCATAACATTCGATAACCACAATGACCACTATGCAGAGGTGCTATGTGACCCCCCCGCATTGAGAATGATCCACTCTTGTTTGAGCATCTCGTGCACGTGGCCCTTTTGCATCAGGTTCGCGTTTCCCATAAATGCAGCATAAAGGATAATGTAACTCCTATAGGAATTCTTGATTAGATTATAGAGATCTCGAATATCCAAATTTTAATTAAATTTGCATACCTTTTAACGAACGTATATTCCCTTAATCTGAATCAGCGATAAGTATACCATTGATTCCAATCAGCGTATATACGCTGATAAACCATCAGTAAATGTCACAGCCTCTATCAGAAAAATTCCGCTGATTCATCAGCTATACCATATACACTAATTGTAATGAGTTAGATTTTAAGTGAGTGGAAAACTATGTAGCACGCAATGGTCTACAGTTATTATCTTTTAGCCATGATTTCGTCAAACTTCAATGGACTATCATTTTTCATCTTTCTAAAAGTAATGAAGACAAATTGAGTCAGGTCAATGAGTCATATATTCTCCAATAAATGTATCATACATTCATACATACATATATTAATTAATATGATCGATACCCAAAATTCGAAGGTGGAAGTAGTTGTTAACTATCACGTTTCTTTCGAATAACAATCGCCTTTGATCTGTTTCCTCGAAAAGAAGTCAAATATAGAAACTACCAGATCCTCACATCCACTTTAGCCAATTGATCCCCCTCAATTTAAATGAAAAATAAATATTCTTCCCTATTCGTTTGAAGGTTCAAATATACAATTCTCCCTTCAACTAGCTGTATATTTATATAAAATTTTGTGCTCATTGCAATCATGTCTTTCAGAATTATATAAACACTAGCATTCTATTACACTTTGATTAGGAATAACTTTTCAGACCGGTCCCCAATATCCCCTATTGACCCCTATATTTTTATTGAAAATTCAACTATATCCATCTTTTTTGTTGAAATCCAAATATTTTGTTAAACCTTAAATTTTTTACCTTGTCGTCTCGTATTGACCTTTTTGCACCTATTTCACCTATTCTGGGAATTTTTGTTAACTTTTCACCTTTATTCAAGGGTATAAAGTTGAAACATCTGAAAAATTATTAACATTGGTACTGTAAGATTATTCCGGGTCATTTCCGAGTTGACAAAACTTTTTTGGATGATTAAAATAATAGGAAATTCAATTTTTTTAAATCTTTTGATATCCTTAAAAAACCTTTGAAACACTTTCAAATTCAGAATCAGTTCTTTAAATCACTTGAAAAGTTTTTAAATTCCTTGAAATTACATAAAATCACTTAAAATGTCTTCAACATTTTTAAACTCTCCTGAATTATTTTGAAATCCCTTCAAATTATTTTAAATCCCTCGAAAACGCTTTAAATTGTCTGAAATGACTTAAAATCACAATCACTTGATTGCCAGATCTCTTGAAATACCTTGAACATTTTTTAAGTGAATTAAAATTTCTTAGAATTTTTAAAAATCTTTTGTGATTCCTATAATTTCCTTGAAATTCTTTAGAATCATTCACAATAATTTGCAATCTTGTTAATTACACAGGTAACCTTTTAAAATCGTTTAAAGTTCTTTAAATTAATTTCATTGTTCATTTGTTTAATTTCATTGTGATATGAAATGGTCTTGAATTCTTTATGAATTCTTCTGAATTCACCCAAATATGAATTCCTTTAAACTTTGCAAAAATTGAAATAATTAGTTTGAAATCCATTTTTTTTATTGAAAAGAATCTCAGTTTCAGGATATTTTGGGCCTATTCTAGGAATTTGTAAAACTAATTTACATAAAATTCACAGAAGCAGGTTTGTTTTTCTTTTTACTCCTCATATTGCAAAAACTATCTAATCTTTATTTTAAAAAAAGGTACCCTTCGAGCTTAAAAAATGTACCCTACGAGCTACAAAAAAGTATCATATGTATGAGAAAAGAAATAGGTACTGTGAGGTCTGAAACATTATTATTTATGCCAAGAATGTAAAAGAGGATAAAAAATGAACCATTTCATCAATACGATGAGACAAGGATATCTCATATTATATATTGACATCGACTCTGCTCCGTTGCGGTGTTTGCCACAGGATTCCCCATTCCAGATTGGCTCAACTGCCCGTGAAATGATGCTATAAAGCAATGACGTTTCTCCTCGGGGCTTATGCGGTTTGGAATCATTGCGTTCCGTTCAGTTCGTACATCGTTCACGCATATCATACATCTAATGGATATTTATTGCTTCTTTATAGATACACACACCAATGAAGGATTTTTTAAATTCCTAATCAACCCTTCAATTAATTATGTTTTCCATATATCACATTGTAAAAATTCTAACTTCCATCATGTCACATTTAAAACTTATATTTTTTCGTCTAGTACTCAGATGTTCTTACATAGTCCATCTTCTTTTTATTCATAGATTCAATACTTCTCCTTAAGATTTCGAGTAAAACGATTTCGAAACAATAAAGTCTAAGGTCGACATCTTGGGCAATTTTTTATTAGTGAACCTACATAATTAGCTGGCTAAGCACTCAAGACTCCCGAAGAACACTTGAAAGAAAAAAAAGGAAGAGCAAAGAAGTAAGAAACTAAGAAATCGAGGGTTGAAGAAGACGCCAAAGCTAACTTAAGAGAGCCTCGTGCCTAATCTGAATCTTCGCCTTCGGCGATATATACATGGATGTCGTACCACTTCAATATCGCGACTATTCATGTTCTATGTACATGTATATGTATACTATAGTATATTTTATCTATAAATATACGAAGCATTCGTCCTCACTGACACAGAAGCATACCTACGACTCCACAAACATGCTCGAAATTTGAATACTCGCGTTATTAATATTCGAAAGGTTCCAAAATGAGAAACGAGTATGCACATCATAGTTAGTGAGTCAGATTTTCAAGAATTTTTAAAAGTCGATGCGTCTTCAATCTTCTTTCATAAAATAATGGCGCTGAAACTTTTGCCAAAAACTTTAAAAATCCAGAGTCAGCGATTCTTTGAGTTGCAAGGGTTTGATTTAGTTTGTCATTAATGATTGCAAAAATTCACGAGTACTTCGAATAGAGATTCAGTGCACTTGGCAAAATTAAATAATCTTTTTATTCTTATTCTATTTCAAGCTCATAGTTTTTACTACGTGGTTTTCAGTTTTAAAATAATAAAAATAATACTCCTCGGCTAAAGTTTGTTGCAGGTAAATTATGCGCCAGATCCACTGTAACACTTTGTTTTTCTTGTATGTAATCTATCTTATCAGTTTGATCCTATCTAGAAAGGGTAGTATATAAATGTCTCTATAAATTTGAACCCACTGCAGCACTTATTCGTTATACTATATCCCGTAAAAGAAGAAAAAGAGAGCAATTAAAACCCCGACTATACTATGCAGAGTCACTAAATATAATATATCATTCCGAAATTCAATCAAGTGTTTAAACATTTGTTTCGACTAATCAACTACCTGTGTTATTATATAGAAGCAGTTCATGGATAACCATGGATAACCCTTGATAATAGAATGGAGAATATTGATTTTGATGAACGTAAACACGCTATGGTTTGATGAAATCAAGTTTCATAGTTTCGAGACTAATAAACTGAGTTAGAAAAGTAAACATGAATGAATCGGTATTCACCGATTTATTTCTGTTCACTGAAGGAAATGACCAAACAAAAACATCGCTAAGATAACTGGCTTCTCAGGGGCTGGAGGTATCCCAACCAGCTGATGTGAGGGGATGAGAGATGGAAGCCTCAGCTAAGTTGGGCAAACTGACCCAGATAGAGTGAATGCACTTGGTGCACTCGGTTCGACTGTGTGCCCTTATAAATTCTTCTCCATCCCACTATTACTCGGAAACTTCTCATCTTATCATCCCATCCTTATCCTAGCTACTCTTCCATCCCCAAACTCGAAAGGACAATGTGATTTCAGAATATGGATTGCTGGCACGGTTACCCTCAACTGTATGTTTTATATAAACTGACACATTCAACGTGGTGTTTACGACAGATCCACGAATATATTACACGAATAAAAGAGTTTTATTGTCCAACATGCAGAAACATTTGCAAAACTAAGGCATGCATAATAAAAATATAATAACTCAGAAACGGTAACGGATATTATACAACGTCCTTTACATTTTTCAAACTCTACAAAAATACCGGACAATCATATCTGCACGGAGAAAAATCAACCTGTTAAAGTTACAGATTCAAATCTGCTGGAAATTTCTGCTATTCTAACAAATAAAATCT
>JAUESI010020295.1:0-11311 GCA_032275145.1 Synergus laeviventris | reverse complement strand
ATCAACGTCTCAAATGTCTCAAGACCAATCTAAGAGCAAGCCAAGACCATTTCAAGACATAATATTTTTACTCGGGATAATCAGCTTTGTTTTTATAAAAAACGTGGAGAATTACATTTAGGAATATAGCATTAAATTAGCCTTAAATAAGCCCTAAATAGTGACATAGGTCATATCAGAATATGATAATAGTGTAACAGACCTAGAATTCTAGTATATATATATGAGCCTTATAGATGCAGGCATGGGCAACACGACCATACCTCACAAAATATGGCAACACTGCCTGCGGTGAGAACGTCTGAAGACTTTCGCGCTTATCTATATTCAGGTGAGGTGACTTGTACCTGTGTATACCTACAAAATATATAAAATTAAAAAATGGGAAATTCTTACTCCTCTTTTGAGAAAACTGTTCAGAAAATCCCCCTCAACGTATATATGCAAAGAAATTAAAAATATTATCACGGAAAGTGGCGGAGGCGAAAACGTAGGGCGTACTACACGGAGGTGACAGCGTACAGCCTATATATATATATATTATATATTATATACATGATAACACGCGTTAATATTAATTTAATTTATGATGACAGCAATGCACTTTAAATTAGAACAAATTCAAGGAGCACAAATTGAAGATAATTGGTATGCTAATCTGATGAAATCTGATTACCATGTGTAAAACAAATGGTTGATTACTAATTGATACCTCGGTCTATACCAAATATAGTATGGGATGGGGATTGAGTTTGAATAACCGTATAATATGTTTTCATGCATTTTTTAAATAATACGTTTTAACAATATTATTCGCGGGAAAATTTAAACGAAAATTGCGAAACCTACAGAATTGGCAGAAACATTGAAAAAATAAGTCGTTGATAAGGTAGAATATTATAATATAAATTATTCGATAGCATATTCTTTAGTATGTGCTTATATCTAAAGCATATACTTTAGTATATGTATATTAGAGTGGCCCAAAAATTTACATTTTGGAATTTTCAATAGCAATCTTTACAAAATGGTTCTTTACAAGAAATATGGCAGAGGATAATCATTGCCACTATATGAAACAGATGTTTTTTACCGAGGTAATTAATATTTGCAGTATAGTGTGAGTAGTCTCTATCTTTTCTCATGACGAAATATTATTTTTTTAAATTTTTTTACCTTGACTTCTTTGGTACATAATTTTTCTTTATGATATTAATCGCTGCAGACCAGAATCGACGAGTATACTACTGTAAGTCACTCCCTGTGAGTTTTTTCCTAAGATAGATAATAATCTTCCGCTGATATTTGATACTCTGCATTTTTCTCGTATCCTACTTGCTGGTTTAATTGTTCTGGACTCATTTCCTGAAATTCTAAAAAATTCTATTCTACTTCTGGCTTGTCTATCTCCTGTATGTTTCTTACAGGGTTCTGTAGAGACCGAGTTTGAAATTGTCCTGATGGAAATTTTGAATTTTTATTATAGCAGTGCTTTGCTAAGTGTCGGGGTTTTCCGCACTTGTGGCAATTTAAATGCATTCTTTGTTGCGCGTCAGGGTGCGAGGGTGCATTCTCACAGGTACCTGCATTTGTGGGCGTACTGGTTGAGATTCTTTGAACCAGATTTCCATTTCTGCTGCCTGGTTCTGAGCTTCGCATAGGTTTTTCGGTTCTTGTGCTTTAACTTGTAGCCCGATTTCTCTTTTCAGATTGAGCATATACCTTTTCAGAGATTCCTTTTCCTCTATTTGGATAGCAATCTTTCTTTCCATGCTATTGGTGTGCTCTGACTGAACTGCATATTTGACTTCGTTTACCGCTTGTCTAAACCGCCCGTTAAAACTTTGTATAGTTTCTGTAGGACCTTGTCTGCTGGTTTCTAATTTAGATCTAAGGACAGAAACTGATCTCATAAGATTTATATTTTTTCTCAACGCATCAAATAGGCTGATGAAGTTATTTATTTCCAAATATCGGATTGCTCTTTCTGCGTGATTTGTTATTCTTTCCGCCAGAATAAAATCCAGCAGCAAGTCAGGTTGAGAACACCTCTTTCGTGCCCTTTTCACGGATCGTATGAAATCTTCTATTCCTATGTCGTCCTATACAATCAAAGTTTTTATTGTGCATTATATCCTTAGCCGGGATGGTGTCGGGAGAGGTTTGTCTTATGCACACGAGCTCGTGCTGGTGTTTGCCTTTCTCTTTCGTCGTCCATATCTCGCTCCCTAATATTCTCGTTTCTTTCCTGGTCGTAATCGTTATTATCAGAAGTGATAATATCTCGCTCCGTATCCGTTTCAACAATCGCAGAGGCTCCTATTTTTTGTCCTAGTCGGACAATTTCCTCAATACGGTTGACGTTCTCCACATTGAGCTTTGACATTCCAGTCTCCAAATTTGTCAATTTCGAGTGGATGTTGATAAGAGTCTCTTGCATCTCTTGTTGACTCATGGTAGCGGTGTTTTCCGAACTATCAGTTTCGGATTGTGTGTCGTAATGAGTAGATAGGTTTCCCCTATAAGCGAGAAGCGCTAGGTTGTGATTTTCTCCCATTTGCGAATGTCGGATGTATGTGTCGCGTTCCGCGTTATAAACTTAAAAATGCTTTTTTTTGTTGATTTAAACTCCTCACTTGCGGGATGATGCTACAACAATGCCTCAAGGTTATTTCGGAGTGGGGTATTATTTTTATTAGAGGAGATAAAGCACGTGGAACACCACGCCGTACCTACTGACACAAGCCTAACCAGTATTCCAGGATTTGCTTCTCCCGCTTATCGTAATAATTGGTGGCCGTGCAATCTGTCTGTAGAACTGATCCTCCTACAATACTTACAAATTTTCAAGCTTACTTCTAAGAAATGCTTACTTTTGAGAGTGGTGACAGCAGTACTGCGTTGTACGTCTTTTGTAATGGGGGTGGGGGGTGTCTCTGCTGCGTCTGTCCTTTGATTTGAGTCTTATCGCGCTGTTTTGAGCGCTCTGTATATATTGAGTCTGATTGTCTCGGTAGACACACACTCTCTCTCTCTCTCTCTCTCTCTGAAGAGTCTACTTATTTCAACCTCATGAGCATGAATTCTTTACAGCCTTTTCTGTGTTTCCGTAGAACCCACAGGAGTCTCTTCTCGCGATGGAATTTCGCAAAATTCAATCAAAATACATTGTTCAGGCCCGTAGGTCAAGGTATTACACCATTTGTATCCTTAGATTCGTTGATGTAATCCTACCAGGATCACCAATTTGTAACTGGGAGAAAGGATTACACTTTTGAATTGATACTTTTTAATTCTTTATTTAATATCCGTACAGCGATTCACTAAAAGGTACCACAGTATCCAAGGGTGGGCAGAAGACTGTCGGATGTCCCTTACGCTAGAACTGTCCAAACCGGTCCTAGATATGAGTAAGAATACATACTAGAGGGGATTTTAGTGGAAAGCGAACAGCTTTTCAAATTCCTAAGGCCTCAGGAATTTTCCATTCCTTGCAATGGGTCCTCAGAAAATATTTTGCTTCCAAAAATTATTTCAATACTAGAATGAATTTCTACATTCAAAATTTCTCAATATGGTAAGTTTCATCACCATTTTAGGTGTTTTAACAATTCCCCCCCCCACCCTCACTCTCTCTTTACGAAAATTATTAGTAGTTATAATAATAAAACTTACGCATGCAACTTATAACTTTTTTACTGTCTTGCGTGAGAGAAAGCTGACAGTATTTAATTTATTACTCGACGAGTCATAAATTACATTTGTGGCTTACACTTCAATTAAAGCTGGATAAGAATACTTTTCTAGTCTGCAAAGTGACGCAGCTAGGGGATTCTCTCAATCCTCCGTTTCAAAACCAGCTTCCGCAAGATTCAGGTACATTACGTTAGTAATGTTGCACGAACGTGCCTACGTTCGTAAAACGTACTGTTAATACATTGTCTGCTAGCCTTTACACTACATATATTATCATTATCTAAGACTTGCGTGTTTTATTTGTCTTTTTTTTTTATTTTCTTTTGATCTGCTACTATTTTCATTCAGTTACAGATTTAAAAAAAAATACGAAAGAAATATTACCAAAAAGTTTAAGCAGTCTAAAAATACAAATAATGCGATATTTTCGACTCTATTTTCGACTATTATGCGTTTGCAGCTACAGTTTTTAAAAAAACTCTTCAAAAGGTCTTTATCAACTTTTTCCAAACTTCCAATCATCAACATTTGGTTGAAAAACTATGCATTCTTGTATAATAATATGGTTACTTTGGTATAAAATTTCGACTTAAAAATTCACTGAGAGCGGTGAGAATAAAATAGTATATGTACAACTTGATAGAGTAAGGAAACGAGGGCATTGAAATTGATCAAATAGCGAGCTAAGTAATACTTCAAGCCTCCATAAATCTTGTATGAATGAAACTCGGGCTGGATCCCTTTGTACACCCTTTAATGTTTATGTCCAACCTATGAACAAAGATTCTTAACTCTGCATATTGTTGCCTATCTCTGCGCGATAAAAGTTCAATATAATTTATGACTTTCTTTACTCTTACGAGCGGCACTTTGCCTTTCTCCAAAAAACATATTAATTTGTTTCCTACACAAAATTAAATGAAGCCATGATTTTTTGTCTTTATTTCATGGCGATTAAAATTTGTACCAGAAACACTGAAAAAGTTCATAGAAAAATTACCAAATATTAATAAGACTTCTCTTTAGGTTCGGAATAATGTATTTCAACGATGAATTATTGACCAACCTTCTCTCAAAATGCCCTTACAATGATAACGATCCTATTGCAATAAATTTCGGTGGCTGATTGTACCTACTAGAATAACGTGCATGATACTAAAATAGGCTTACCTAAAAATACTTTATTTATATGATCAGGTCAGGGATTTCTTTGTAAGGCTTTAAGCGTCTGTGCATATTGAAGGAGATTTCGAGACTCCTCAGCAATGAATGCATGTAAATCTTGTATATGATTTAACAGGAATACCAAAAATGATATAATAATTCCCGTGTCGAAATCGTGATGGGGTTCTGGTGGTGTCCTGGTCTAAAATGATTTAGAGGATTCCAAACATAAATGTAGTCAATATGAGGCTAATTTTGTTAAGAGCTGAAGTTTCAAAAACTTAAGGAAAATTTGCAATAAACAGCTTAAGAACATTCTTTGGTTTTACATTCAAACACAAATAATTGTTTCGACGCAACATCTACTCTTGAAAACTGGCAGGAACCTTATAAGGCGCTTCACGCTCTCATGTCCTCTAAGTAGGATTTATGGTATATATTTTAAAGAATTATCCCTGATATTTGAAAAAAATTGAAGTGTGGAAAATGTTGTGAATTTTATATTTTATAATTTTAGATTTATATAAATCGTTATTTTATTTATTTGCCATGGAAAACTCTTCAATATTCCATTTCAATATCAACAGTATCTCGGTTTTATTGCATTATTTTAAAGTCGGAAAATTATATATGGTAAAAATATTTTTATTACAAATGGAAAATCCCTCCAGGGCCCCGTCAGAACCCCATTTTAAATAGAACTAAAATGGATCAATTTCTGCACCTTCGTAGTTGAAATTATCTTGTTATTTATGAAAAACTGTGTCAGGGCACGAAAATCGAGGTTAAAGATATTTTCAGATGATTTTTTAAATTCTCAACCGGCTCAAAGATTGAAAATCTGAAAAATCATTTGCAGAATTTGTTTGAGCTATAAACAGAATAAAACTCCTTTTACACATTTCTTGATCCGAATTAGAAGTGAATACTTGAAATTACAGAAAAACCTGATAATTAGGAGCTTAACTAACTTTTCTCAGCATTCGGATTAATCGAATTTTAATTGTAAATTAGCAGAAAATGATCGTTTTCCATATTTCTCAATAGCTATTATTTCGCGTAGAATTTAAAAAACTAGCAACTATGATCCACGCGGTCCGCGCGAGATTAGTTCCTCGTTTTTGCACTCCTTTTTGCTAAAAAGATTCAGAGGATTTCAAACAATTTCAAAACAAAGGATTTAAAAATGTTTCTAGGGATTACACATTTCATTTTTAAAGTAGAAAAACTTATAATTCCTTACCTAATTTGAAATTTCTATAAATTTCATAAAATCACCTAATATTCCTTGACATTCCTTAAAATTAAATGAAATCTCATGAAATTCCTTTTTTGGTAAAATCACATGATATTTCTTAAAATTACTTGATTTGATTTGAGTGTGGGCAGTGGGCCCCTAAAGGAGCACCACCTGGCGTCAGGCTATTGCCTATGTGCCATACCCTGTGTTCTCAGGACAGCCTGTGTTCTCTGAACCGGGCACCTTCATCGAGATAGACCTCGATGTTGTCGTTATTTTTGAGAATTGTACCTCTTACGGTGCCAGACATAATCCATGGCACAGTGACTGAGGGGCGCCGCTGTACGAGGGAAAGTGAACCTCTGCCCCTGTGACATTCAGCAGCATCCATAGCTGGACATACCTCCGGCATATAGTAGCAGAGACTGTGCTTCTTTGCAAACCGTCTTGTCCCTATGCCGGGAGCCCCACCCCGAGCGCCAGTGCCAGATGGGGTCGGGTGGGTTACCTGGGTTAGGCGACAATATCCAGAGCACTGCCATGGTGTGTATTTTTAATCCGAGGTGCAATCTCATCACTCGAAACCTAAAAGCCACTCCCGAATAATAGGCCACTCGACATGTAGTCTCTTCGTCAGAAGTCCTCCGGTCTATTCCAAGTCTCTCAAAATCGCCCAACAGCCCACAAGCAACGAGCCCCTCGACATTGGGCAATTAGCATGGGGTCATCAGACTCTTCTGAGAGTACCTACTGTTTAAGGTGGGTTCCGAACATCCAGAGCTATATTATAAGTACATAGAAAATTTGTCCATTGATACCGGCTCAGGAATCAAACCCGAGGCCCGAAGTTAAGAGCCTCGTGTCCGAACTCTTGAGCTACTATTAACTCTTTTAAAAGTACTTTAAATTCCTTAAAATTATTCCAAATTCCATGAAATCTCATTAAATCCCTTAAAATTTTTAAATCGATACAATAATTTTGACCACGAAAATAATCTAAAGATATTATTTATATTCAGCACATTCACAAAATTAGCGCAATTTCGAAAAAAATCAGGTTTTGGACAACAATGTCTTCGATATTTTCACCGCTGCTTTACGATAACAAAATTAATTTAAAACCGATTTATATTATAGGAAGATAAAAATTACACGGAAACTGTACACTATTGACCCCTATGGAATGACGACCGATTGTACAGGGCTGCATTCGCCTTCTAGCACCGTACATCACGAAACGCGCAAACGCAATTTTTCCCACTCGTGATATGACAAAAAAGTGAAAATCGCGACTGGAAGGGTAGTCGAGGAGGTAAGGTGCAGCACGAGTTTGGGTCAATCGGGGGTTCGGGAGCGAGCGGAGAGCATCTAAAAGTGATCTCTGGGCAGGATCCGAAGTGTACTGGGGTATCCGAGTTTAGGTCACTTTTGGGAGGTGTATTCGAGACAGGACCCGCAGTTTACTGTGGTATCTGAGTCTTGAGTGACTTCCTGCTTAGGGGCACTGGATAGACCAAGGATTTTTCTCCTTAGATCGAGTTTGGGCACTAAGCAAAAAAGAATCTGAATTGAGTCAAAGATCTGAGATCAGAAGACTGTTTCTAGCTCTCAGATATTTGTTTCTTTTGAAAGAATCGGTAAAGATTGCACTTTCACTCTCGCAAAACGATGTCTGTTATTTTTGAGCAGGATATCTAATCGCATATGAAAGTTGTGAATAATAGAATAAGGTATTCATAAGATTCCTAAGTGTGGATTGAGTGCAAGGATAACCGGAAACGAATCAGAACTCAGATACCACAGAAAACTGCGGATCCTGCCCCAAAAGCACTTTTAGATGCTCAGTGCTCACTGTTCGCTCCCGAGCCCCCGACCCGACCCGACTACCTAAACTCATTCTTCAACTTACCTTTCTTGATCCCCACTTTTCAGCATATCGCGGGTGAGAGATGTTGCGTTTGCGCGTTTCGCGATGTAAGGTGCTAGAACGCGAACGCAGCGCTCTATAATGGATTGTCATTTCGTAGGGGTTAAATTTTACAATATCTTAAAAAAAACATAAAAACATCTAGAAAACTTTTAAAATTGGAATAAAATATAATATTTTTTTTAATTCCCTGTAATATCGTTGAATATTTCAAAAATCCGTTAAAAAATTAACAATATCTCTTTACTTCTTTAAAAATTTCATGAAGAAGTTTAAAATCTCCTTAAGATTCACTTAAAATTCGTAAAAATCTTAAAATTCCTTCAAATAGTTCAAAACTCTTTAAACTTTCACGAGGAACTTGAAAATGACTTAACATGCCTGAAAATTGGCATTAAAATACCATCTAATTTTAAAATATCCGGATACTATTTGAGTAGAAGAAGTTTTTAATGTGTATATGTAGATGTCAAAGATCGTTATTGTGGCATCTGACCAATAATTCCTAAAATTTTGGTAGTTTAAATTTTAAAAAAATCCATAAAGATACAACTGTTTCTTTAATTGCTGAACATCAGATGGAAAGTGTCTCTTTCAACGTGTCGTTATACCCGGTTTAGTTTCGCAAAGTTTTAATGAACGCTTTGAACATTATACAGAGAAATTTGAATAAGTTCGACTTATTCTAGGCAAAATTCAATGGCGAAACACTAGTTATGGTAATTGAAGGGCCGCCCCTACATGTTCTCGAGGATTTACTCACTTGGAGTGATTATTACGAATCGTCAGAATAATTTCAACATTAATTAAATGCAAAAAGGAAAAGTGTAAAATCTATCGTCAGGACCGCGCTTTAATGGAAAGCTTCTTAACGAGTAGGAATAAATTAATTTGCCGTACTGCTGGAAATTTCAACCAAAGTAGAAAAGAAAAATATAGAACAAAAAATAAAAGGCAGCGAAATAAGCGAAAAAAGTGGGAAAAATTGAGAAGAAACGAAAAGGTGAACGGTCATGATGCTTCGTACGCGCGAGAACTCGGTGTGAAATATGCGGACATAAATTTAAATATGTTCTGCGTGACTCTGCGATAGAGTCGTCCTCTTATCTCTTTTTTCTCGCTGTTTCTTTTAGTCGGAAAAGCTACCCATCGAAAACAGACGTTAATTAACTGCAGGAGAGGGAAGATGCCAAATGCAGACGAAACATACGATCGAAGGGTTAGAAAATTGTTCAGCTTGGATTTCTCTTTTTGCTTGTATGTTAAGAGACACTAGCAGAAACCTATTCGTAAACTCAAGAAGAATAGCCTGAACATGGGTATTTTTTTCTTAGGCAAGAAATTTCATATAATTTGACACTTTACTTTCTCATTATTGATCGATACATTACGTAACACCTGTTACTTTAATTCAATGTCGTATAGAATTTTATTATTAATAAAATTTATAACAGTACTGAAGAATAATCGGAAAGCGATTGGGTAGTTAATGGTTCGGGCATAAAAAAAAGCATATAGCAGGCCCCACAGACCATATGAAAAAAAAAGTAGGGTAAAAAGTGTTATAAGCCAAAGCTTATATCGAGAACCACCAAGGAAATGTTTGCGTTCGAACACGGGTATATAGACAACCACTTTGAAAAATACAAATAATTCTCTTTAGGGTTTTCGTCTAGGCAACGAACGACACATACCTTGGTGGTTACTGCTAGTTTGCCTACCAATTCCAAGACACTTACATTTTTTATATATAACTATAACTTTGATTAGAATATAGAAATTCTTAGATCAGATCGCTCGACGCGTGGAGAGGAGGCCAGGATGCCCGACTCTCTCTCTCTCTCTACCCCTCTTTCGTTACATCTAGCCAACCCGTAAATAGTGGAAATAAATTTAAAAGTTAAAAATCCGAAGAGCGAAGCTAATTTTTCTTATTCCATTCTGTTTCTCTTTGTTTGATTTTATCTTCATTTACCTTTTATTGCTTGATTATTTTCTTGTTTCCCTTATCTCCCTCTTCGAAACCTCCTTCACTGATTTCTCTTTTATCGTCCCTTTTCTGTTATGAATGATAACTATCACTGTTAATTGATAATAATGATAGATACTCTGAACCGGAACCTATTAGGATCGTGAAAGTCGATATTGATTGCGAACTCTACCTCTGAACTGGATGACTTGTGGAACAGGACAAACGCGGACTCAGAATATTTGTGTAATTTTTATATGTAGTTTTTCTTAAACCCCTGCCTGTCAAATGACATAAATTAGGATACTGTTCTTTAACTCAAAAGGTACCTTTCTTTATAAAAATTGGATAGGTTTTGTAATATGAGCAGCAAAAAGGAACAAAGCCTGCTACCGTTGTGGTTTTTATGTAAGTTAGCTTTACAAATACACAGAATAATCCGAAAATTGGGATTATTTTAAATAAAAAAATGAAATTTAAGGTAAATATTTCAATTTTTGCACAAAAAAATTCAAAGGAATTCAAAAGACGGATTTGATCAAATTCAAGGTAAATTCAGTAAAACTTCAGATAAATTCAACAAAATCATTCTACGTGACTTGAAAAAAATTTAAGTGAATTTAATAAGAAAATTTTGGGCGAATACAGAAGACTTTATAAAAAGAGTTCCAGATAATTTCATATCATCGTGAATTTAAGGAATTTTAAACGATATTTTGAAACATTTTTTTTCGAAGTAACAATATTTCAAGATATTGTGAATGATTTTGGATAATTTCAAGGAATTTATAGGAATTATAAATGATCTAATAAGTTTCTAAGAAAGAATTGATTTTAAAAAATTGTAATGTATTGCAAGTGATTTTAAGGATTTGAAATGTTGAAATTTTAAAGAATATGAAACGTTTTCAAAGATACTCTAAAGCATTTGGAAGATTTCAAGAGATTTTAAGTAATTTTAAGGAATTTCAAAACTGTTCAATCGATTTAAAAAAATTACTAGGAATTTTAAAGGGTTTTAAATGTTTTTAGGGATTTCAAAAGAATTCAAAAGATTGAAAAAATTCAAATACTAATGTCAATAATTTTTCAGATGATTCAAATTGGGCTGAAATATTAGACGTCTAATCTGACGAAAATAAAAATTTTTGTATTTCAACTCATAAATATATTTGAAAAAAGGTACAAAAATAAGCTTTTAGGACATTAATGTGTGCATTAAGGGCATGCTCTACGCCAACTTAAAAGAATGCGGAAATAAATTAGGAAATGGTATATAAGTGTAAATGGTTACTGTATGTGAAGGCACAGAGTT
>JAUESI010020294.1:0-11329 GCA_032275145.1 Synergus laeviventris | reverse complement strand
AAAAAAATTATTAGCTCAATCAAAAATGGGTCGGTCAGATTTCGTCCAAATCTGTACGATTTGTAAAAGAATGTCCCGTATGCATCGAGCTATATATACAGTATACATACATACAGCCATACAAGCGTACATACGTACCTATAAATACATACAGAGAGATACATTTGTAAAAAAAACTATTTTTCGAGTTCGGAGACTGAAAACGTGGACATTTAACCAAAATGAAGCAGATCAAATTCTACACAATTCTAATACCTTCTCTAATAAGAGTTTAATCTTTAAAATGATTCTAAAAAAGTTTTAAATAAGTTATTCTGCGTGTTGTTAATAACAGCCACACAAAAAAAATATGCGGAGCCTAAAAGCAATGCTATGGCATTGTAGTATTGGTCGAGCATAGTCGGAATACCAATTTTTGGAATTTTCTGCTTACCAATTTTTTAAATATTTTCGCAAGTAAGCTACTAAACATCTGAAACTTTTTTTAATCTATTTTATTTATAAACGTACATTATACAAACGGATATTTTAATAAAAATATGAATTTGATTATAATTTTTTATTAAAAAACTCGGTGTTTGTATATCGAAACGCATATTCCTAGAATGTAAGTTTATAAATAAAAAGATAGTCATCATAAGCCCAAAATTCAAGGTGAAATAAAAAACAAAACTAGTAAGCAAAAAATTCCATAAATTTTGATTTCGACTATGATTGACCAGTACTAAGTACAATGCTATATAGGTCGCTTTTTTGGCTCTCCACATTTTTTTGTGGTAGTGTTGCACATTTTTTAAGAGAAAATAAAACATATCAAGCATGTCGAGAAAACTTATACATTTTTTATTCTCGAAGACAAATGCGAGTTTTAGAGGAAACATATTCTGTAGCAATATTATAGATCTTTAAAAAATAATTTTTTTTTTTAGATAACACTTATTTGATAACACTTACTTGATAATTTTATAGTGTGAGTTATGAGGGGGAAAGGGAAATATGAAACTAGCTTTATGTCGAGAAATAAATGCCTTTTAGATTACATGCCGTAAGATAAAACTGTTTTATATTTCACGATAAATAATTCTTTTTTATAGTCCGGTTTCTGCAATATAATATACTCGTATTTACATAGGAAAATTATTTTTAGCGGGTTTTCCAATTTCATCTTATAATTTATATATCTTCGATCATTTTCAAATTAAAGTGTTTGATTTTAACCAATTTTAATTTTTTAAAAACATTCCAAATTAAATAATTTACAATTAGACATAAATTTATGTACGAGGTATATAAATTATTACTTAAGGAAGTACGGGCACCGGCAGTATTTGTTACTTACCATATGACTACATTTATATAACCTAGGTTTTTTTTCTACAATTTATACTTTTTCAAAAAAATAAATCTGAGTTTTACTAATAAGGAGGTTTGATTGCTTTTCATTGTAATAAGCTAGGGATTTTGAACGATTTGATTAAAAATTAAAGATTTTAAATAAATTTCAGAGAAACTAAAAAGTTTCAAAATTTTTTTGAGTGATTCAAAGGAGATAGAAGAAAATTTAATTTTTTAAAAAGAATTTGATACAATTTCAACAGATTTCATAAGATTTCAAGACACTTTGAATGATTTTCAAGTGATTTAACCCTTAATGGTCACACTTTCTTAGAAATTACGTCGTAAATGTTCACTCTGGTTCAATTTGACCCGGACGATCTTTGAAGCAGTACTGAGGGAAAATAAAACATTGTTTTGAGATGATAAAAATTCAGAGGCATTATTTGAACATTCAAAATTATACTCTGATAGTTACTTCCATGAAATTTTAAATTCTAAGTATTAATAAAAATTGTACAAAACAAAAAATTGAAAAGACTTACTTTTTCACTTAAATATGCATAATTCCGTCAATTTTCAATTTTTTCCATAAAAATTTAGAGTTTAATTTACGAGATATAGCTCTTCAAGAAAATTAATGGCATGGAACAACGAGGTCTTTGAAAAAGTATGTTTATTCTGAAATGACGAAATCAATTCAATAGAATTGAATGCGATTATTAATTAGGAACATTTTTATAAATTATTTATTGAATAAAAATCCGTAAAAACTATATGAAAAAAATGTGTTTTTAATCTCGGAAGTTTGAAAATACGACATGGATACACAATCCATGCATTTATACTATCTGTAAAATTGGAAGAAAAAAAACTTACACAATATTCACTTTAAGTCAATTTGACTCGGGACTTCCGACACCTGTATAATCAATTACTGATTGCAATACATCAACTAGACACCTCAAACCACCAACAAATGGCGACACTTGTCTCATTTTCGAATGCCTAAGTTTATAAATATCATTTGAAAGGCTTGTCCTAGTCAAATTGATCCAGAGTGACCATTGAGGGTTTAATTACTTTAAAAAAAAGACAGAGTTTTCAAATCATATGTGCATCTCGCGTGGTATAGTTTTGCACATTGCACCACATGGGCGCTAGTGTTACACTCGCGTTACACAATCTTCTACTAAGAGAATTCGAAAGAATTTAAAAGATTGACTTTTCTTACTATTTTAATTACCTGGAAAACTTTTTTCCAACATAAAATGACCCGAAAGTATTCGATAATTCCAATGTCAATCATTTTTCATATAATTAAACTTTATGAATTGAAAAAATGGTGAAAAGGTTGCAAATTGTTAAAATAGGTGAAATAAATGAACAAATTTCGAATAGGTGAAAAAAAGTGAATAGGTGACCACCTGTGATGGGTGTAATTAAATACCATATAAAAATAGACTTTTCATAAAAAGTGCTTATGAAAAATAAATCTGTTTCCAGATTGTAGAAAAGTAACTAACATCGGAATTGAAGCAATAGCTGAACTGCCAAACCTTGAACGTCTCAACATAGAGAATTTGCGTAATATTTCTGGCAAAGGTCTCGAAAAAATGATCAAACTACGTCATTTAGACGCAAGGGGCTGCAAGAAATTGGAAATGAAGTATATTCTAAGGATCATACAGGTCGCTTCTCAACTGAAATTTCTCGATGTCAGTGAATGCAGAGATATGAACTCAAAATTGTTTCAAGTGGCTACGAGAGCTGCTCGAATTCGCAAGTTTGGATTAATTTTAAAAATATGTGTATCTCTCGATCTTTTTCTATTATATGAGCCCATGGAGAAAAATTCGAAGCTACCATTGATTGTCACGAGTGAATCAATGGATTATTTTTATGAGTATGACAAAAGCGGGTAAATTTTCTATACATGTATTTAATGATAAGAATTAAAACAATGATCGATAATGAAGAACGAGTACCTATGTCCTGCAATATGCATTAATCATCTGTTAATAGTTGGAAGTTTATTTTATTTTTCAATTTTTATGTGAAGTTTTTAAGTCATCGTCTTAATTATGACTTTGGTAGTCAGTATTTTTATAGATACGAAACAATATATTATATGATATCCAAGATGTTTTACGTGCTTTTCAAATAGAATTGCAGCCCTTGTTCTCCCTTCTCCTCGGGTATCCTTTTTTGTTTGTTTTTATACTCCTTCGAAAAAAGATTTCTTGCGTTGAGACAAATCGATTGAGATATATAATGAATGCATTTCCTTGAAAAATAAGAAATTTAAAGCTGATGTAAAGAAAAAGAAGATTCCTTGTATCGAGACGAATTGATTGGTTTATATAATTAATGCATTTCGATTCCTGAGACAATAGAAATTTTTCTATGTACTTCTACCGAAGCTCAGAAGAGTCTGATGACCCCATATCAAGGGGCACGTTGTTTGTAGGTTATTGGGCGATTTTGAGAGACTCGAAATTGTTCGATAGTCAGGTGGACTGTAGTTCGAGAGTCACTGGTCAGTTTCGAGTAATGAGATTACACTTCAGATTACACTACACACCAGGACAATAATCTGGATATAGGCGCCTACCTTGGTGACCTCACGCGAATCGCTCGCAAAGAAGCACGTTCTCTCCCACTGTGCCGGAGGCATGATCCAACTACTCATGGTCTCGCCACGCGCAAGTAAAAAAAATGCAACCAATCAGGACCATCTTCTCATGACAGCCATATTGAATAAATGAGGCTGCAATAGCGGGCTAGTTGATAGGAATATGCGCGACTTTGACGAAATTGGGACCTCTGATGGCTAGACCATGAGTAGTTGGATCATGGCCGGAGGTATGTCCGGCTAGGGAGGCTGCTCAATGTCGCAGGGGCAGAGGCTCGCAAAGAAGCACGGCCTTTGACACAGCTGTGCCATGGGGTATGCGTGGCACCGTAAGAAGTACGTTTCCAAGAACAACGATAACATCGATGAAGGTTCTTGGACCAGACGGTTGTCCTAAGAACAAGGATATGGCACGTACAATGTGCGAGCGCCAGGTGAAGCTCCTTCACGGGTCCACCGTCCAACATTCAAATGATTCAAATCAAAATCAAATCAAGAAAAATAAAGATTCTTTGTGTCGAGACGAATCGATTGATCTATTGAATAATTAATGCATTTGATTGAAAAGTAAGAAGTAAAGTTATGGTTCTTTGTAATTTTGAAAGTTTTGCCTTTCATCTGTCTTGAAATAATGGGGGGGGGGGGGATTGTTTAATACATATACCATATTTAGAATGTGAAACATTATTTGCAATAAATATTTATTTTTAAATAAATAAATATATATATTAATTACATAATGCTTCCTCTATGAGGAAGCAAAGTGCTCATTGATTTGTATAAAAATACACATTACGAAATAGATGTACTTTCTGAGTATGGGTATTAGTACTTTTTTAAAACCAATATTTTTTCAAATACACTCAACTCTTGATTTATTTCATATTTTGGGCATCCCTCTAATCTCCGACCCAACTGTTTAATCCGAATGAATCCTTGTCTAATTCAAACCAAATAAATTAACGGCTGCGTCGGATATATAACAGATAAGAATTTTGGTCTTGAGTTCGAATTTGATTAGATTAATTCGGATAGGATCGAATTGATTCAAATAGGAATTTTACTATTGATTCATCATTAATATATCCGATGAAGCCAAATCAACGAATCAGCTTTATAGTCCAAATTAGTTCAAACTAAATTTTTCATCCGAATTAATTCGAAGCTCTTTTCATCTAACTTTTTAATCGTAATTAATCTGAATAATTTCTTGTGTAATCCGAACAAACTTTTCAATTCAAGCCTGGGCCGCATTGTTCCGAATAAGAATTTTAGTCTTGAATATGGATTGGATTGATTAGGATAGGCATTTTTTCTTGGCCTTCGATTAGGATCGAATTAATTCGGGTAGGATTTTTGGTTTTGAATTTGCTTAGATAGGATTTTGACTTCAGATTATATAAAATTTATTCGGATTGAATAGTATTGGTTCGAATAGGAATTTCGGATTGATTCGGATTTAATTTCGGTTTGGATCAGATTGTTCAGGATAGGAATTTTGGTAGACTTTAACATTACTCTATCCGATGAATCCGAATCAACTTTCTGGTCCAAATCAGTTTGAGTAAAATTTTTCATCCGAATTAATTCAAAGCTCAGTTGAACTAATATAATTAGTTTATAATTTATAATTTCAATTATAATTCTAATTAATCTTAATGATTCCATGTCTAATCTAAACTAACTTTCCAATTCAAGACTAGGACGTATTGATGCGGATAAGAATGTTGGTTTTGAATTAATATTGGATTGGATTGATTGGGATAGGCATTTTTTTTACTTCGAGTTAGATCAAATTGTTCGGATAGGACTTTTGGTTTTGAATTTGAATTGATTTGAATTTTTTTTTATTACATTTCAGATTAAATCAAATTGATTCCAATAGAAAATCTAGGCGAACCTCGGATTGGGTCGGATTGATTCGAATAGAAATTTTGGTTTTGACCTCGGATCAAGTCGTGTAGGGATTTTGGTTTTAACTTCGAATGAATTCAGAATGAAACTGATTCACTTGAAGCGAGAGCACAAAAGCCTTCGTTTATGATACAACGATACAAGTGGGATTTGTTGCTCAATGACGCGGTGCTCAACTGCTCGTGAAGCTTATAAAGAAGTCATCACGTTGGCTCGGCGTGTTCCTTTGTTTATTAAACAGTTGAAGCCAATAGTCAACTAGGAATCATGCATAACCTTCTCATATCTGGCAGTCGATCCAGTCCAGTAGTCGATCCAGTCGAACTCAAGATCAGTGTCAAGAGCAATTCATAAACCTCACGAATATCACAATATTATTTGCACATGTGCGCTCGTTGCTTCTTTAGAGGTAGTAGTGTCCAGTGTAAGCAGCATAAGTCACTACTCAGTCACGTGATCATAATACATGTATTCAAAAATTTCGTTACACTCTCTAAATTCGAGTAGATATGAATGAAAAGGAAAAAATTTCAACGAATTGTGAGTATATATGTTAATTAGCATGATATTTAATAAACTGTTTTACGACGGTCAGAGAAAAATATTAATTTGCCAAAAGCTTTTTTTTATATGAAAACTACGCTTACAATTGTTTTTCATGTCTAATCATTTGCAAAATTTTACTCTGAAATAAACCTTGAATATTAGGGTGAAGCCTAAAAATCGAAATTTGAATTTTAAAAAATGAAAAAAAAAGTTTTTGTGATACGTTTTTTCTATGAATTAAAGAATAGGAAGGTATTTTTTTGTATAATATATTGTTTAAGGTGAAAAATACGAACATAACATTAAGGGTGTTCCCTTATGTAAATACTTTTTCAATACTTTTTTCGCGAAATCCACTACATTTTCCAATAACATTTGCCAAAAGGTATTGGATCCAATACTTGTCCAATACTACTTTTTCATAAGGGATTGAACCAAGTTCTAACTTCAAAATTCCATCTATATATATATATATATATATATATATATTTATTTTATTACAAAATATTGAAACTCCATACTTTTTGGTTCTATGTAATATAATTCTTCATGAAGGTCGACCCTTTTGTGCACTTTATTTGCATTTTCTCCCTATAATAAAAGTGATTTCTATTGATCTAATAGAATATTTATTAACATTGATTAATTGCTTTTAATTATTGAAACAAATTACATTTATTTAAATAATTTTTTTCCTCGAAAATTAGTTTTTTTTTTTAATAAAAGTTATTACTTTTGGTCTAGTGGAATATTCATATGTCCTCTTGCAGATTTAAAGGCCGGTTTGTTAAAGTTGCCAATGGCTCGAGTTATAAGGGCCAATTACATAATTATGAATTAACCTAATTAAGTAAAAGATTATATAAGGTTTAAAATCAAGGATGATGTTTATACTATTCTAAAAAGGACATACACATCGAAGTCGAAGATATGTAAATGTCTCGAAATGCGTAAGCCTGATTCCTTATCGGTCAATAACAGGTGACGCGCGGTAAATTAAAAAAAAAATAGAAATCATCGCGCGCGTTCCAGCTCGTAATGATATATGAATCATGCGGTGATTAAAATAGATGGTTGTCTGAAAAATTTCCGACCTAGCTAAGAAAGAAAACATTTTTCCTTCAAAATCATTCTTATTTTTCAACATAGTCACTATTCCAGCGATGCTCTAACTTCTTTAACCCTTCCAAATAATAGTTAACATCTTTCTCTTCAAAATAATCTTTGATTTACGTATGCGATAACCTAGGATGAAAATCTCCGATCTAGTGAATACGGTGGGTGATCAACCAATTTTAATTAAATTTTTTCGTGAATATTTGCCATGGTGATCACCAAAGGGTGAGCAGGTGCATTGTCCTGATGAAAAAGCACTTTCTTTTTCTTCAAATGAGGTCGCTTTTTTAGAATTTCTGCTTCTACCTTATGAAGCAATGATGCGTAATATACTCTTCCGGCCGATAGAACCGGCTATGCCTTTTTCATAGCAGATTCGTCCTTTGCAATCCAATCCACTGTCTTGACTGTTCTTTCGTTTCAGGAGTATATATTGGTGAATCCAGGTTTCATCAATAGTTATAAATCGACGCAAAAAATCTGACTCGTCAAATGCGTTCTTTTGATATTGCAATAAAGAGCTGCTCTATCTCTCTAACCTTAATTCGACGATTTTCCAGCAACATTTGGTGAACTTTTTCGATGTTATCGCTGGTTGTTGCAGTGTTTGTCCGCCCCGAACGCTCATCATCTGCAGTCAAGCTGATACCCACGTTCGAATTCTGCTGCCCAAAATTTCACGATCGAAAATGATAGAGCAGTGGATACATACTATATGGTATCTTTGATTTGCATAGGCGTATTACCTTTTAAAAAAAATTATATTTAATGACAATTCAATACTCAAGTTTTTCCATTTTTAGAAAAATCTTCACGACTCACTTATACGATTGTCAAATAAAAACTAAAAGTTGAAAAAATGCCTGAAAGTTTGGTTAGGATCTCTCAAGGCATGCGCAAACATATTTCCCAACTTAGTTAGGTAGATATGTGCCTCTATCTTCAGATTGGAGTCGGCAACTTTTCAGGCAATCCTGTTAATAAACATATGTTTATTGTGAATGTGATTGATGAGTTAATTAATTAATAATTAATTAATAATGAATGATTATGCGCGCGATAGTCGCGTGGACGTGACACTCTTCCTTTTATTTAAAAATAGTTCAATCAGTTATTGAGTCATGATATTTAAATCACATAACTGTGACCTCCACAACCTTCAATTTTGATAAGATCTGTTTTATGTGATATATACTTTGTTTTAAACACGGAAAAACTTCTACGGTTGTGCAACCAAAGTAATATTGAAATATGGTACAGCAACAATTTGTGGCTGCCACAACCATAGTTATATGGCGCCTATTAAGAAATAATTGAAACCACATTTTACTATTTCTTTTTTTTCCAAAGTTTTTCCGTGAAATTTTTTATAATTAAAATTTCTGTATGTTATCGCAAATAATCAAAATTCAAAGCTTATGTAAGGAGAAAAAAGATTCTTTGTATAAAAAAAACCGATTGACCTATAAGAGTATTGCATTTAGTTTAATATTAAGGAATTATAGTTATTAATAATTTAAAAAAATAATTTTTCAAATTCAAGTCTTCAAATTATCAAAATGAAAAGCACAAAGCTGATGTAAGAAAGTAAAAAGTTTCTTGCTTCGTGAGAAATAAAATAATCTAAAATTCAAAATCAGAATTTTTAAAATCAAATTTTCTACTGAAATAATTAAACAATTATTTTTAGTTTTCCGAAGTTAAACTTAACAGAACTTAACAGAACTTAAGAGCTAGTTTACAGAGTTCTCAAACAAGCATCTTCAAAGACTTTATAAAAAGAAATGGCAGTTACTTTTTATTATAAAAATATTTAATATCTGATCACACCTGAACGTTACTTTCTAAACATTTCTAAAACATTTATTTGCATCAAATATTTAAATTCCAAGAAAACCAATCAGATACATCTATTAAGGGAATGTTATAATTGTCGGTTTTAAATCAAATACATAAAATTCTTAGTATTCTTGGGGCATTGAAATCCTATCTTTAAAAAGTAATGTTACCAATATATCAAAGTTATTGTTGTGAAAATCTGATTGGTTGATTTTTTTGGAACTTGCGCGATTTGTGTGAATGTGCCGATTTTGAAAACTATCTTCAGATATTATTTTAGTTTTCAAAACTATTGCTGTCAGAAAGGTTATATTAAGATAGAGAATACGAAGTTTACGTTTTTATGAAACTTATTGTTATTTTGAAAAATTTTAAGGCGGTTTACCAGTTATTGTGAGTTTTTGAATGATGTTAACGAATTTAAAAGGATTTTACGTTTATTGGTATTTCTAGAAATTTAAAGAGATTTGATGCGATTTAAAATAATTTAAAGAAATTTGACGATATTTTGTAGGATATTAAGTAATTTTAAGAGATTTAATTATATTTGGTGGATTTTGAGAAATTTTAAATGATTTAACGAGATTTGATGAAATTTTAAATAATTTAAAGGAATATCAAGTGATTTGACGAAAAATAATGAAGGTTTTATATGATTTTAATTAATTTTATAAGGAATATAACGATATTTTGTGGAATTTTAATGAAAATCAAAGAATATCAAAAACTGTTTTACATATACTTCTGAAATCCTTGAAAACTTTTTTAAATCCTTTAATTTGTTATGTCAATTAATCGCGTGCATCATGTAGTTGCTATATCATCTTTTAAAAAAACAGATTGCGATTATATTGACAATAAATTCTAGCAATTTTAAACTCTGAAATCATATTCTCTCTTCACCTTTTAGTTTTGGATTTATATTTACCGCCTGCGTCCAGTAGAATGAAGATTAGAGCTGCCAAATAATTTAAAGGAATTTTAAAGGCATTTCAAACAAATTCAGAAGAGTTTCGAGATTTTTGACTACTTAAAAAATATTTTTTAGTATTTCAACTGATTTCCAATGATAATAAAAACTTTGAAGTTAAACAATTTAAAGATATTTTAAGTCTTTGTACTGGTGACAAAATCCAGTTTTCAAAAAATGGTTTTTTTGAACATATACCATATATTTCAAATAGAATATATCTAATATAATGTCCTGAAAAATTGAGCGGATGTGTGTGTGTGTATGTATGAATGATCCTGGAATATCTGGAGAACGCTATAGATAAACTGATGAAATTTGTCATACTTATTCCACTATATACCAAGTTGAATTTCTTAGAAGGGTTAACAAAATATTCAATTTTACACGTTTTATGTACTTTTATATTATAATTTTAGTAAAATTGATATTTCAAATATAAGTTCTCAAATAATCAAAATTTAAAGCTGTTCTAAGGAAAGTATAGATTCCATGTGTCAAGACGTATCGACTGACCTATAAGATTAATGCATTTCATTGAAAAATAAAAAATCTATGGTTAATTGTAATTTTCAAAAATTTATTTCTCGACTATGAGCTCTTAAATACATGATCGAAATTCAAAACGGATGTAAGGTAACTAAAGATTCCTTGTGTCAAGACAAATCGACTGACCTAACATATATGATTAATGCATTTGATTGAAAAGTAAGGAAGTATACAGTTATGGTTCTTTGTAATTTTGAAAATATTGAATTTCATCTGCCTTTAAATAAAGAGGGGGCGTGCAAGAATGGGGAGGGGAGAGAGGGGAATTGTTTTAATACAAATATTTACAATGTGAAAAATTATTATTTGCTATAAATATTTATTTTTAAATTAAATAAATTATTAATATTCACGGAAAAAACAGCTATGGTTAGCGCAACCATTCAAACATGGTTGCAAGTGATATTGCTGACATGACCATAGTT
>JAUESI010020293.1:0-11330 GCA_032275145.1 Synergus laeviventris | reverse complement strand
ATAAAATTATTAAATGTGCTCATTCTAACCACCGATAGTCGATACGTGATTTGAAGTGCTGTTAGAAACTAATTTTAGTTTTTTTGAAATCTATTTTAAACATCCCAAAAATTGAGAATTACTGCCCGGAAACTCACATTTGAACTATAGATGGCTCGTTTTTGCATAAAATTATTAAATGTGCTTATTCTAACCACCTATAGTCGAAAAGTATTTTGAATTGTTGTTAGAAACTAAGTTTTGTTGTTTTAAAATAGCTTTTAAACATTCCGAAAATTGAGAATCACTGCCCGGGAACCTTCCTTACTTGACTACATTAGGAACCCATTTTTTCGGGCAGTAATTGGTAATTTTGGTAATGTTTTACGGGTAATTACAATAAAATAAAATTAGATTTTCACACTCTTTGATAATACTTTCCGATTAGTGTTTGTCAGAAATGACAATTTAGTATGAAAATTATGTGTTTTATGAAAATCTCGTTTTATCAATTACAGTTTTTTTTTGTACCAACTATTAAGGACTTAAATTTAATTTCACGTCTTTAAGGAATCTAAGCTGGTGGTAAAAATATAAATGAAATTCTTACCGATAGTTTCTGTTTCTCCCTGTAATTGTAAGACAAGATGCTCCAATCTTTGTTTATCATCTGTTAATTCAGCTACTCTATCCATAGCTTCCTTGAATCTGGTTTCCAACTTCTTAGAAGGTTCTGATATTTCAAAATATTTCTCTTGAGACGTCTGTGTTTGTGCAGATGTCAAATTGTTTTCTTTAATGCCATTGGTTACTGTTATTGAGGAATATTGTTCATCATGAATTGATTCAGCTCTTAAATCGCGTTCCTGCATATTCAGTTTCTCACTCAGCTGTTTGTTTTCCCTTTTGAGATTTTCGACCGAAATCTAGATTATTCAAACATAAGTTTTAAATACAAACTTTACACATTGAAGAAGTTTAAGGGCGTTGAAACCAATTTCTAACTTAAAAATTTAAATATTATAAGAAGATATTCTTTCGCTCTAAAACGATACTCACTTTTCAAAAAGAAGTTTTTGTGTAGGATGAAAAACTGTCTAGTTTAAATACTTATTCCCTAATATGAAAGGAATACATTTTGATTATAGATTTCTATCTCTCCATTTTACGCAAAAAGTATTCAAATTAGACATTTTTTTTCACACTATATAGACAATTCTAATTGAAAAATCAGTAAGATTACAGAGCGAAAAAGTATCATTATAATTTTGGTTGAGTAAAATGAAGGAATCGAGTTTTGGGATTAGAACTTGAAACAAAAGTTCTTAAAACTCTTAGATAAGGAATGGCCGCTTCCTCATTAACTAAATAGATTAAGCAATGAAGTTAGTACCTTAGCATTTAGAAGTTCCTGCTGAACAGCTCGAGAATGGTGAGACTGTGCTTCATAGTGCTGCATTTTATCCACGATCTGAGCATTAAACAGCTTCTCTTTTTCCAGTTCTGCGATAGTTTTTTCCATTTCTTTTAATTTAATTCTTAATTCTTTTAATTCTAATTCATACTGGTTTAGTTGAAGGGTTTGGCATTTTCTTTGACTCCGTTCCGCTTGAAGCTGTTCCGTCAAATCTAATTTATTGTTGCTCTAAAATAAAACGTTATACTATGTCTTAAAATTTGGGTCTACATCTCGGGGTTGATCACTCGAATTTTGAGTGTACCTCGGGTTTCAAAATTTCGAAGAATTTAAAAGATTTTAAGGTATACCAAAAGAATTAAGATTTTAAGAGATTTCAAAACATTTCAAGAAAATCCAAAAGTTTTCAAAAGATATCACGAGCTTCTATGAGCGATTGTACACTAGATTTCAAAATCACTCGGTTTATATCTTCTAATATCGTAGGACATTTAGTACACACTAAGCGAAAGATTATTACCAGTAAAACAAATGCGTCATGCATTTCGTTAAGTTGTTGTTTGAGTTGTTGGTTTTGAGAAACTGCTCGAGAGGCTCCCAATTGTTCGCTTTCGAGAGCAGTAGCCAATTTTGAAGCATCCAAACTTTGATCCTTTATCTCTTGTAATTCCTGCAGTTCCTTATTCAGGTTTTCAATTTCAGCGTCCTGTAATCAAGGCAAAAATTAAAAAAGAAAAAAGTATTAAAGTTGTACATGTTTTAGCTCTGTATGTATATTTCTATTTTAAATGTGAATAGTGCTAAAAAGCCAAAAAATATGGAATTATAATATTTTTTGAGTAAAATAAGGTAATGGAATTTTAAGATTTGAAATTGGATTTTAAACCCTCTTAAACTTGATTTTTTTTAATTAGTCGAGATTCGGTTTTAATTACTTTTCGACTTAATGAAACTTGCAAAGACTCTTGTTCCATTACAAGATTGTCTATGTTTCTTGTTAGTATTTCTATTCGATCGTTGTGTTCCAATAGAGGTTTAAGAGATTCGACTTGATCCCTTTCACATTGCAATTGCTGTTCCGTTTCATACAACCGTTGAATATTGCTGAGTTTCTCTAATTCCAGTTCAGCGATCTGCTTACGAGCCAAATCCAACTGTCAAGACAATGCAATACAATTAATAATAATAAAGTACGATAACGTTTTAAAGGGATTTTGTCGAATTTTAAAGTTTGTCGTGGAATTTTAAAAGATTTTAAGATTTAAAAAAATGGTTAAGGAGATTTTCACAAATTCTTATAGATTTTTATGATTTTAAAAGGTTTTCCAGATTTTTTAAGCTTGCTGAAATTTCCTTAAAATAGCTGGAAATATATGGATAATCTTCTAAAACCTATTATAAAAAATTATTTAACATTTTTTAAAAACTGATCAAATTTCTTCAAATTTTTTTAAATCTTGTGTTATTTACTGAAACTTGAAATGCCAAAAAATACTCGAACTTTTTTGTAATGCATCAAAATTGTTGTAGGTCTATCTTTTACAATCCATGGAAGTTCAAAAACCTTTTTAAATAATTCTTCATGTTTTGCATTCTTCTGTACTGGATAAAATATTTTTAAATGTTTTGACATGTTTGTGCTTTTTTACAAATATGTGATGAGAAGTATAAATCTAGCCTACCTAAATAAATTGTTTGTCCTCCCAATTTTAATGTTTAGAATTGGTAAATATTTATGCATCTGTGTGTGTGGAGAAGAAAAAACTTACCTCGTTATTAACTTTCTTATGGCGCTCATCTAATTGTTCTATATAAAGTTGATACTGTTTGCTAACTTCTTCTTTTTCATTACTTACAGAGTTTAGAGTCTCTTTCAGTTGAGTTAGTTGCTGCTCAAGTACCGTTGATGTTTGATGTTGATTTTCTAGTGCTTGAATTTGCTGAGATGAATTTGTTAACTGCAAAAAAAAATTAATGATTCCGAAATCTTTTGTTCACAAAATAATTTACTGTTCTTATTTTAAAGGCTTTGAAACAAATTTCTAATCTCGATTTCCTCACTTTATTTAACAAATATTTAAAATTTTAAATTAAAAATTCGAATATTTATTGAGTAATACGAGATTTAATTTTAAGATTCGAAATTGAACCTAACGCCCTTAAACGTGCTTTCATCATTCTTGCCTCTACAATCAAGCAGTATATCGAATCTATGCCAAAGTCTGAACACAGGCTCTAACGCGCGAAGATGATTCCTTTTTTTCTTTAATTTCCTGCGTTAACGCGTTACCTGTTATTGACCAATAAGAAATCAGGTCACGCGTTTCGAGATATTTCGATATCTTTGACTTTTGATGTGTATGTTCTTTTTAGAATAGGAAGAAATGTCGTCTACCTGTTGAATTTTTATTTCATTCAGAGCAAAGATCGCGTTTTTTTCTTGGAGATCCTGTTGCAAACTTCTCAATTCCGTATTTTTTAAATTAAGTTTTTGCCTCATTTCTGACGATTCCAACTCTAAGTCATCCTTTTCTTTTCTAAAAAGCAACAAATTTAATTGATTATCAAGTAATTAGTCATTTTAATTTTTAGGTTCATTAAAAAAAATTGTTTAAAGTTCACAATCCACATTGTGGATTATCAAACAATTAAAATAAAGGAATTAAAATATTTGAGAGTATACCTTAGAATTGAAGAATTTTCCAATACTTTGTCGTAATCTTGTAACACTTGTTGATAAGCTCTTTTCGTTTCTTCACCAATACTTTTTAAATTGGCAATTTCCTTTTCTAATTCAGAAACGTGAAGCTGGCAGGACTTTAGTTTTCCACAAAGATCTTCAATGAACTCTACAAAAAATACATAAGTTTAATTAAATAAGGAAAAGAAAAATTTTCTAAATAAAAAATTTGTAATTCAAAATTTTTAAATTAGAATCGAGGAATTAGAAAATTATCAACTGAGAATTTATCAGGGTTCCAATTAAGAATTTAATTCTTTGTGATTTTTACTGTTTATATAATGAATAATTTTAATTGCTGTTAAATGTTTATTATTAAATTATTTTAATTCAAACTAAATTAATCATTTTAAAAGAGAAAACTGAGGTTAGAACTTGAACCTAACACCCTTAATTTAAAAAATTAAAAAGCGGCTCTGTTAGTAATATGAAGATCATGAAGTACCAGTTTTCTGCTTGATTGTTAATTGGCATTCAGCAATATTAGCACACAATTCAGCTTTTTCAGCCACCAGAATTCCAGTCGTCTGTGCGTGAAGTTGGAGTTGCTCTTTTAAAGGATTTATTTCCTGCTGAAATTTCGTTTCAAATTCAGCATCTTTTGCAGTCAAAATTGCTTCTAATTCTGAAGTTCTGCTACTCTGAGAATTTAAAAAGATATGTATCATTAGCACACAGTCAATGGAGAACAAAAATATAAATTGTGTTATTATTCAAAAATATATAAAAACAAAAGTTTTATCACACAACAAAAGATTTATAGGAATTTTAAAAGATTTGAAATATTTTTTTCATAAATTTTAGAGATTTTCATGGAATTTTTGAGGCTGTCTACTCATTTTTCTTGGACCTCATATTAAAACAACAGAAAATATTAAATCCTATATTATATCCTATCTTAAAAAAGTAATTTTACCAATATATCGAAGACATTGTTGTCGAAAACCTCATTGGTTGATTTTTTTTTTTTTGAACTTGCACAGTTGGAGTGAATGTGCCGAATCGAATTAGATATTTTCGTAGCAAAACTATTGCTGTTAAAAAGGTTATATTACGATCTGTTACGATAGATAATACGAAGTTTATGTTTATTGAAATTTTAGAAATATTAAAGAATTCCACTGAATTTCAAAGGTTTTCATGAAACCTATTTTGATTTTGAAAAATTTGAAGGGAGTTTACCAGTTATTGCGGTTTTACGGAATCAAAAAAAGTTTAAAGGAACTTTACGAAATATCCTTGGATTTCCAGTTATTTTAGGGAATTTTATGAGATTTGATGGAATTTTGAATAGTTTTAAGGAATTTAAAAGAATTTCATATGTTTTTCTGGGATTTTAAGAACTTCTGAAAGATTTTATGAGATTTTATGTTTTATTGAATTTTCAGGTATTTTATAAGATTTAATGATATTTTATAGGATTTTGTATAATGTTAAGGAATTTATAAGGATCTTACGAAATTTATTGGCGTTTCTAGAAATTTTAAGAGATTTCATGGGATTTTAAATAATTTTAAGAAATTTGACGAAAAGATTTAATTGTATTTGGTAGTATTTTGAGTAATTTTTAATGATTCAACGAGATTTGATGGGTTTTTAAATAATTTTAAGGAATATCAAGTGATTTTACGAAAGATAATGAAGGTTTCATAGGATTTTAAGTAATTCTATAAGGAATATAACGATATTTTGTAGAAGTTTAATGAAAATCATAGAATATCAAGATATTTTATGAAATTTAAAGGAATTTCACTAGATTTTGTAGAGTGTTATAGGGATTTTTAAGAAATGTTATGAAACTTATATAGATTCCTGTAACTTCCCTATTTCAAAAATTAAAAATTCTGAGTTATTTTACATACTCCTGAAATCCTTAAAAACTTTTTTAAATCCTTTGATTTGTTAGGTTCAATTTGCTAGAATCCTCTGAATCTTTTTAGCAAAAGGACAAAGGAGTGCAAAACGAGAAACTAATTGCGCGCAGATCATAGTTGCTAGTTATGATAAAAATTGGAAATACGTACTTGTCGACTGACTTCACTATGCAGTTGATTGACCAGTTTCCTGTGTTCTTGAAGACAAATGTTTAAAAATTCATTTTTGTCTACTAAGTTATTCAAAGACTCGGTTTCAGTAGACTGATTATTATCGCATAACGCATCGGCAACAGAGGAAGCCATTTGTAACAGGTGTTCAGTTTGTAAAGATGAAGTATCTTCTAATGAACCGAGTTCGGGAATTTTATCATTATTTTGTTTGTAATCCACTTCAATTATTCCATTCGTATTATATTGACTCTCAGAATTACTCATTTCACAAACTACTGTATCGTCCTGCCAATGTTTTTGCACCGGTAAATCATTCTCTGTTAATGCTCTAGGAAAATTGAAGTTTAAATTATTTGTGACATTAATCTCATCATTTTTAAACAAATTTTCAGATGGAGTATATTCTTTAGATTGTATTTCCGGAATAACTCCTGTTGATGGATATGCATTTGTCTCGTTACTTTCACTCTGGCAAAGGCTGTCATTTCCCTGAAAATAAATAATCTGTGATCAATTTCGAGTACTTGTAATTTTCACCTGCCCAATTTTAGGTACTTAAATCTTAAAACCATATATATATTTCAATATTTCAATTTAATATACCTTTTTGAATAATTCAAAGTTAAAAACGACTATCCAGACTTTCAATCTCAAATTTTATAACTGAAATATTACTAAATGAGATTAACCAGAAATTTTGAATATTTTTATTCAAGAGTCTAATATTCAAGTTTCAACCTGAAAATTCGATTTCTTTATTTAACTTAATAAATATTACAAATTATACATTTTTTCGCTCTGTGTGCGTATTTCTATTTCAAAAGTGAATAGCGCTACAGAGTAAAAAAATCTAATTATAATGTTAGTTCAGTAAAACGGGGAAATCGAATTTGAAAATTAAGAATTGGAATAAATACTTCAATTTTATATTTTTTATACACCTACAGATTACTGTACAATTTTGTCTTTCAGAGTTTTAAATAAATGGATGTTCTCTTACCACCATAGAATGTTCCCCAGAACCTTCATTATTATTTTTGATAACATTCTGTTGTTCGTGGATAGTATCTTTTTTTTGAAGCTGATACTCTTTCAACTGAAAATGAGAAGAATTAAAAACTATTAATAAATAATAACAAACTAGCTTTGAAGTTGTATCAACTTTTGTACTCATTCAATAAGCACTGTGCTTTCTAATAGAGGAAGTATTAATTAATTAATCAAATATATTAATATGAGTTCATCTGATTCGTGTCAACTTGTAAAATTAAACTTTTTGTTAAACCCATGTAAAATATTCAAAATGGTACTTTAGTGGAATAAGTATGCCAAATTTCATCAATTGATCTGTACATGTTGTCCAGATATTGCAGGATAGTTAAAAAGCGTGAAACACAAACATACACACACATGTCTGGATAATTTTTCAGGACATCATATTAGGTATATTTCCCTTGAAATATATTTTAAAAAAACTTGTTTTTTTTAACATGGATTTTACCACCTCTACAAAGCTTCCTCAATGACGAAACAAAAACGTTAAATTCCTTCCGTCACCTTGAGATTTATTCTGTCTACATTCTATATTTCGTATAAAACAAAGCGGATAATATTGAGTTTATATTTCGAACTCTACGTTTTACACGCAGAAATGGAGAATTTTGAGAATGTGAAATTTCGTAAATTTTCTAGTTTATACTTTTATAAATTTTAGTTTATACCAATTTTATTTTTATTCGGAAATTTGCATTTTCAGTCATTATTTCCATCTAGAATTAAAATTTGAATATCTAAATTAAATACAAAATACAGAATGCGGAAAGACAGAAATCGTACTTTATTGCAGTTAGTAAATTAATTCATTTTAGGAAGATTTTGGTATACTTGGAATAAAATACCACAAAATAAACTTCACCTTCTTTCGAGCAGCAAGAAGTTTCTCTTTATCCATATTTATAATACAACTATGCAGAGCGCAAACGAGACTGTTTACACGATAATTTATCGAAATTCAAGAACCATTTGCATCACATATGTTAAAAAGGTTAAAAATGTCGGAATGTGACAGTCACTTTATAGGTTATGTTATGATTTTTTTGTGAAATTAAATTATTAAACCAATTCTCTCTTCGTGATGTCAGTCTTATGGTCTTATCAAGAGAGGCACTACTACCAGGCGGCTGGCAGTCCCGTGACTCCCGTGACCGTGCCCCGTGCCCAGTAAAACTCCAGAGCACTCCAATCTCTGTCCAGAGTCAGTGCGGCATAATAATTTACCGGGTTTACCGTTTGTTGATTGACTTCGCCATTTTTCTTGTACTTCCGCCACATACGTATAGGCTTTTAGAGATATTCTTTGCCACCTCAAATCTGCTTTGGTTGCGTTAATTTAATTTTACACATTTTACTACGGGGTATGCGTTTGTGCACGAAGTCGTGCGTTTGTGTGTGTGTAACCTGAGAATAAAATGGCGGCTTCCGGCTCATCTGCCCACTGTTCTTGGACCCTCTGTGCCACACCATGTCTCTAAACGCTCTAAACGAACCACGAATGCTGGTGTTGATTCGTGCTCTTTTCTCAACTGCGCATGCATCGCACTCGGTATGCGATTGGTTGCTATTCGCGCGCAGTTTAAAGTGTTAAAAAATATTATCTTTATTTATAAATAATAATATAAATATAAAAAATATAATTATAAATAATTTAGTATAAAAATTAATTAAATGCATATTCAAGTGAGTACCAAAGGATATTTTTTATTTTCATAATATGTATTTCATTAATTTTTATTTTTTATCAAGATTCATTAATTTAGATCTAATGGACATTTTTATAAGTTAAAATCCTATTATTTATAATAAACAATAAAAATAATATTTTCTAGCATTTCAAACTGCTCGCCAATAATTGTTTTGTAGCCCAAGATATGGATTATTTATATGATGGCGTAAAATGCTGCATTAGTCTCTTTTTTATTAATGTTATGTACAATATGAAATAATTTTTTTTATTTGTTGTTTTTGATTTAAGACTTCAAAAACGTTTTCCTGCTAATTGTGCAAGGTAGAGTTTGACTACAGAGAGGGTACAGAGGGTACAAACACGAGTGTTTTGATGAAGTGCCACTAGACAAACTACAACTAGTAGGTAACGTTTTGACAAAGAATTCTAATTTTCGTGAGATTGAAGATGGAGAGAAAGATGGTGTGGAATACTTGGATGAATACCATGAAAGTTCGTTAAAAATCTTTTGCTTTTTATACTATCATATTGCCCCTTATTTTCTTGTAATATTGGTTTAATTTTTTTCTTCAAGAAACTTTAAGAAGTGTTGCTAGTCAACCGCGTACCGTGAATAGAAAATAAAAGCGACTGCTTGCATCCAAGAAGTTCAGTTGTGTGAGAAAAGCAATGAACGAAGGAAGGGAAGCACCTGAAACCCTTATGTTTGATGGGGATTCGCGGACCATTTAGTTAGATGTTGATGTTGATGAAAATGGAGTAGCATTTAACTCAGAAAAAAATGCTACAAAGCTATCAGAATTGATTAAGGGCATGTGTTACTTACCATTTGAGCACATTTAGATAATCCGAGTTTTTTCCATAATTTATACTTTTTCTAAAAAATAATACTGAACAGTCATCCCTGTTCACGTTCTTGACGGCTGTGCACTATTATTTTTTTTTAAAGTAAAAATTCTAGAAAAAAACCTGGGTTATCTAAATGGGCTCATATGGTAAGTAACACATGCCCTTAAGGATCAAACTTGCGTGTGAAATTTCAAAATTCCTGTGGCAGAAAGAAAGTGCCTATTTAGTAGCTGCAGCATTGAATAAAGTGGCGTCACATTTTCCAGACTGTCTTAATATTTAATAAAATATTTTTAGGTGTTTTATACTTTACCTATTAGATATTTTAGTTATCAGTGACGCTCTTCGGTGGTGAAGTTGAGAAAGCATTTTTTTATTCAAACTTTGGGTAGGATTAGAATCTTCCTCTTGACTGGCAGATATTAAATCAACTACAACGTCGCGAACATTTCAAAATTAGGATCCAGAGCGTAGGTTATTTCCGTTCTCTTAACCCTTTGGCCCACCTTCTCATGGTGTACTCTGTTTACGTATTTGCCGATAGCACATTTCTTAATGGCTTGGCGAAACTGAAAAGAATTAAAATGTTATTATTAAAGATGATACTTTACCATAAGAGCAATTTAGTTTTACCAAGTTTTTATTAGTAATAATAAATATTTTTCGCTAAAAGTAGGCTACTTACCTCCATCTGTGTGAAACGGAGGTAAATGGTCTAGTTTTATCGAGAAATATTTATTATTGCAAAAGTAAAGTTGATGAAACTAAACTTGCTCTGATCGTAATTCCTATTAGTGCTTTTTATTGATACAAAAGAAATAGATTCTAATGAAACCGTTTCGATCTCCTCATGTGAATATGATTGATTTAATAAAAAATTACCTTTGCCGGTGAAATGTAAGTTGGATTATCCCAAATCGTCTCTCCTCCGAAAACCTTTTTACAGCATTTAGAAAGAATCGTGGTCCTATTTCGGCTAATCCACCATTCTCTGTCAAAATCTGATACTTTGTGAACCATGTCCTATTATCTAGGATACTAAAGGTATAAACGTGATGGAAGAACGGCTGACTTTTCCAATGATGGTTGAGAACTCCGAATATCTGACTAAGAAGTTCCTTCAAAAGAGAGTGTGTGCGTGGTCTTGTACCGAAATTTTCATTGAATAAGGAGACTAAAGTTAGACTTCCTTTTAAACAGTTTCCAATCATTTTCAATTCACCCATCGTGTATACTGAAATATAAATATTAAATGATATTTTTTTTTTACGTACTATTTTCTATGAGTAACTTTTAATTCGTTCATGGACCTGTAGGAACATTGGAGAACCACATATAAAGATCTCTTTTTCTGCGTCCTTCGAAAATAACTGTTTTATTACAGTTTTTCATTTCACATATTTCGTTAATGATCTGTAGATTTTTTCTTTTTAAAGATTTTTTTTGTCATTGTTGTTTATTTGAACTAAACACACGTGCTCGGAGAACTATAAAACAGTGTTCTGGTCAGTTGAATCAGGTTGAACCAAGTTGAAGTCTGCAGACTGACTCAGA
>JAUESI010020292.1:0-11371 GCA_032275145.1 Synergus laeviventris | reverse complement strand
AGGGTCTGCAGTCTAGCTTCTGAAGAGCTTCGACTGCAGCTTCCTCTATGCTTAAGATCAGTTGTGTGACATTTTTTTCTGGTTTGGCTTCGATCACCTTCCAGCTCTCTGCTTTTAGTGACGGGTTCTGACGCGTCAGCATCTCCAGTACCGTCCAGTTAATAGTCAATCAGAGTTTGAATTCTGTGAAGAGTCCAGTTTAGCTCACTCCAGTTCAGAAGCTAAGTTCGGTCTAGTTCAGCAAGCTTGCATCATTCCAGTGAACAGATAAGTCAGTGAAGTCCAGAAGCAAGAAAGCGCAAGTCATTAACCGATTGAAATTAAAATCGGTAATCAAAAACCAGAGACCTATATCTAGAAGGAATACCAGTATCGGTGCAAGATTGTCAACTCTGAGGACAGCCCTCATAAATTCTCCCTAATATCATCACACTAAGTAAGTACTCCTGTTTTCTACAATTCGCTTCTTCAATATTTAAAAAATACTAATCTGGAACGTTCTTTACAGATAGATCCTAGAAAAGTTATAAGAGTTCCTTATACGGTTCATCACTCAATCAGTCTTACTCTCTTTGTCTTACTTGCACAAGTGAAGATTTATATAATAACTAAATAAATGTTTGTACTACTAAATTCTGTGTTACTAAAGTATTTGTCTTGACCTCATCCCTAGTTTACTACCGTGAACTTAAATCGAAAACGGTTAAGGAAATTGCCGTGCTAATCTTTTTCTAGAACATAAAAAAATGTGGAGATTAATTTTAGCATCCCAGATGATGCACCCATTGACTATATTTAAAAGTAGATCTAGATTATCCTGAAGAACTACACGTTACTCATATTGATTCTTCTTTCTGCCCTGAACACTCGAAACCACCAGAGCCAAAGCAGGACAAGCTCCTAACTACCTTCCTACCAAAACGTAATACGTTATCTATTACCCTCCAAAAATGAATTTGACAATAATTTGTTTAAGTTAATGAATAACGCAGTGTACAGGAAAGAATAAGGAACGTACGAAAACATGTATATATAAAACTTGTGACAAAGTAGAAGGGTACATGTGGAGCAGAAGCCCTAGTGTAAAAAGCTAATTTCTACAGATGGATAATCTTTGATGAAAATTTAGTGACTGTGGAACTTAGTAAAACTGAGGTTTTGATGAATAAACCCATTTACCATATGTAGGACTTAGTGTGTTGGATATATCGAAAACTTTGATCTACGATTTCCATTATGGTTATACGATTAAACAATAGGGTAAGTAATGAAAATTACTATATGCACAGACATAGTTTGGTTTACTGAGTTAAATGCGCTGAAATAGATGCGAATATGAAACAAGGTATTCATAAGTTTGAAACCTCTATTTATCCTATAGATAACGTGTATGGTATTCCGCAAGTCTATAGTAAAATATTAGACCTCATGAAAAATGAATGCAGCAGTAAATTGTAACAGAGTTCATTGACTTGTGCAGCAAAATGTATAGCATTCACGTTAGTATTGAAAATTTGATAAATATAGTGAAAGATGTGAAAACGGGCGGAGTTAAGAAACCGATAACTTTTGATGATTATATATATATATTGTCCCCGAAATGATGGAATTGAAACTAGGACTCAGTACTTTATTAGATCACGTCTTCATAATCTACAGGCAGTTAGACACACCAACATACGAGCCTTGAGCTCTTTTGATGACAAACGGTATTTTTTACCTGAAAGTACTGATGCTCTGGAATGGGTTTATTATGACATTAAAAATAATGATTTGTAAATACTAGTTTTTAAGTTGATGGTATATATTATAAAATAAAATGCCATTGATATTTATTTTTTTGTATTTATAATTATTGAATACTCATACACCTAATTACATATAGTCTGATATTAGATGTTTCAACTATACTTTAATATTACTTTAACGTTAACTTAATTATACTTTAACATTACTATCACGTTAAGTGAAATATACTTTAAAATTACTTTCACGTTAACTTAACTACACTTTAACATTACTTTAACCTGGTATACTTTCGGAGCCCAGGGCCTTGTAGAGATTAATGGACTCCAAGATTTCTCCCTCTACCTATGGCATGTACGCTCCCTCGCCTCTTGAGGTTCAGAAAAATCCGGAACGTTGTTTCTAATTAACAGCTCAAGGGTTTCGTTCGGAGGAAAAAAATTTTAATTACTCAATGATACCAGTGCAACACATTCCTATGTAGGGAAAGAAATTATTGAAAAATTTAAGAAAAAGGAAATAAAAATATCAGAACCGATCTCGAAGAAATTAATAGTAGCCAACGCGGCAACACTGAGAATAATAGGACAGCTTTCGATCCCGGTACCACTAGGAAGGGAAATAAAAAGACTATTAGTGAGGTTAGTACCAGATTTGAAAACAGTAGGAATTTTGGGGACGAACATGCTGAAATCATGCTCAGGATGATCCTGGATTACGAAAATGACACTAGGTGTTTACCAAACAACCCCTTGATACGGTATCGCATGGGATATCAACCTAATGCCCTCCCCAAGCCAATCAAGTTTGGTCCTTGCGGAAATCAGACGTGTGACGTAGGGGAACCCAGTTCCGGGAATAGAATTAGCTGAGAAAGTCGTAGATTAGACGAGATCATGGGTAAAGAATTGGCTGGAGCGAAGGCTGGGTCAAGTAAAACCCGAAACCCCTAATTGATTTCGGAGAAAGTCCAAACTTCAAAATCAGGTACCAGTAAAGCCACCCCGAACTTGCACCAGATTTTGCCGAGCAATAGACGTGCAAGGCTACCACCCGATAGAAGAAAAATGTTATCATGTAAGTCCAAAAATAAAAGATATTATTTATAAGGAAGTTGATAAAATGCTATAGCAGAGATAATGGACAAAGTAATCACCCCTGAGCTAAAGCCATTTGTATTTTGCTATTTAGACGATATTATAATAGTGACTCATAGTTTTGAGGAAAATCTGCGTTATTTAGAGGTGATATTGGATAAAGTGAATGAAGCAGGGTTAATGCCCAGGAAAATGCAAAATTGAATGTTCGGAAGTCAAATATCTAGGTTTAAAATAAATGAAAACGGGGTAGAGCCGGACGACGAGAAAATTAAACCTATTTTATAGTTCCCGGGCCAAAAAACATTAATCAAATTATCAATTCATATCCAAACAACGATCACTCCATGTAGGATTAGTGTATCCAAAACTAAAGATTCGCTCCAACTACCAGTAAAAATAGCGTAATACAATTTACCTCAGCGCTTCTGAATTTTGGGAAGAATTGCAGCCGAAGAAATCCCTCAAGTCGGAGTTATAAGGATTAGTATAAGGATTAGAAGAGTTAGAATTTCAACAGTGGGATAAGCAGACAGATAGGTACAGGGGCATATAAATAATGAAAGAGGAGGTACAGAAAATTCTAAACCAGGAAAACGAAAGGCGAGCGAAATATTATAATTTTAGAAGATGGCCCACCGAGTATAAGACAGGTGATATAGTAGTGAGAAAAGTGAATAAATTGTCAAATAAAGGTTTGATAACCGGTTTTCCTACCTTCCCTTACCAGACGCTTCAATCTGCCAGAGTTCACAAATTATTTTACAAGGGGTTAGATCTTGTGAGGAAAACTATGATTTTATCTTACAAAATTTAAAATGAACTTATTTATTCTCCTATAATTTTACAATACTACCTTAATCTAATGAGAATCAATGATTGTTATAATTAGTGTGAATGTGAGTGTAAATGTATGATTGATATGCGGTATAAATGTGAGAACTTAGACGGTACGGTATTTCTTCGGTGGGAGAGAGTGTGAGTGTGAGCGTGAGAGTCTAGTTCGGCCCCTGGAATTGAAAAGTATCGGTGTAAGTGGAGGGTAACGGCAAAAGGTTGACGGCACGCGCAGAGAGAAATCTCTCGTAACCCATCTCTCTCTATTTTGCGGAACGGTACGGTGCGGGAGAGAAAAAGGAGGGGAAGACCTTCGCGGTTGCGTGACTTAATATTTCGTTAGCCTCCGTAACTTTCAGTCCTCAGTATGTCGGTTTCGGTCGGGTAGAACGGTCGTAAAGAGTTTGCCGAGTCGGGCCCCGATTAGGTTGATGATTGGTCGACGTAATCCTTTACTTGGCACGCGATCATAGTTGCTCCAGATAATCGCATGTCGAGCAGGACCAAAGCGTTTTTCATTCAGTTTGCCCTGTTAGAGCCCGGATTAAGTCGGTGGTTAGCCGACGTAAACTTTTTCCCAATACACGATTATAGTTGCTCCAGTTAATTGTGGATTGAATGGGAAATAGCGTAGCCTCATCGTAACCCTGGCAAAGCCTAATTTGAATTGAAGTATAATTTTAATTCAAATTATTGTCCTAGACACAGCCATAGTTGCGCCAATTTGTCGTGGATTGGATTGACTTGCCAAAATTTTAAATAATTTGACTGTTTTAATAATTCCAGTAAATGTCAATACCATTTATATGAAATTATTAATTTGTACGTTTAGTCTATCAGTAATTTGAATAAATTAATGGAAAGTGATTCAGATAATTTAAATGAATGTCAATCCCATTCATCAAAATTACTTTCGCACTTCTAAAGTTTATTCGTCATTTCGTCTACGTAACCTGAAAAGCATTAAAAGGGGCGAAAGTGGTAAAGAGGAGTCTCCAAAGGGAAATGTCAGTCAGATCGCCCTGGCTGACAACTTCCTAGCCTACGTGAATCGTGATCCAGTTGCGCCATTCAACCACGATTCAACGGCCTCTTGGTAGATTGTTCCAACGTTGTTTCATTGTTCTTCTACGAGTCTCTGTATCATAGTTGCTCTAGGTGATAGGGAAAAACAGTGAGCCTACTGAGTGCGAATCTCCTGTACGAGCGGTGAGCCACTCCCCAGCAGACTGTCAGATTCGGCAACTGTCAGTGCTTTTCATCACTCACAGTCGGCCGACGGGTCGTTGTGCGTAGGCGCCAGGTAAACGTCAGATTTTTCATGAACAGGTGACTAGCGATCAATAAATATATATAGGTATACTTTGTAATGAAATATATGACAGGCGGTACTGCTCATCACATCTCCCCCCTTCTTTGAAGAGTGAGCATTAGCGCAACGAAGAGAATAAATGAAATAAAAGAACGGCACACTTGTATACAAACGGAGAGCGGTTACATTGGGTTGACGGAGATAGATATAATAATACAATATGAGAAGACGGCAATAATAATATATCGTGATGAGAGAGATGGACAAAATAACAAGGCGAATTGATAGGCGGTGTGTGACGCTATTATGATTTGTTGTGGCGTGACGGAGACACAAATATCTACATGGTAAACAGAGAAATGGCATGAATTGTTACGGTGCGAGCGAGATACACATGATGACAAGAACGGCTTATAGTTTGGCTCTAAATTCTAGTGGTGTGAAAGAGATTCAAATAATGGCTTGTGTTATGAGTCTAACAGACAGATGATATTTGTCCCTTTAAATTGTCTATTATGTGAGAATTAAATTTTAAATGAATAAAAGGTATGAAATTAAATGGGAAAGAGATTTTAAATAAAAATTTTAGAGTTTAGAAAATAGAAAATGAAAAAGACCAGATTACTTACAAAAGACGGTTTTGTCATGCTATTTTCCAACTTATTCATACGAAACGTTTAGACGGCACACACGCGGCGCGATAAACCTGTCAAATTCGTCGAGTGCACAATTTATATTTCGTAACACAGACTTTCAACATCTACTCACCGCTTCTGGAATTATTGCTACACTTTTTAGTACCCGTTCCGCGGAAAATCGGAAACGGTACCGGAAGCCGTTGAAGCGGGTCCTGAACCTTGTTGCACTTTGTGGGATTTGGGCCGAGACCTCGACGGGAAGTTCATTATCTACCCTCGTTTCCCACGTGGTAGCGGTTGGTGCGGCGACCGCGAGGCTCAAGTCGAGGGTTGCAGGCTCTGCGGTGGGAGGCGTGGGCGCTCGCTCGGTCCTTGCCAGCGTTAATTCGGGTCCTGGTGGGGGTAGACGGAGTCCATCGAGAGGCAGACTTACCCTCCCGATCTTATTTATGCGCGGCAAGCTGGTTTTTGCCGCGCGCGGTGCCTTCATTGTCTTTAGAGCGTGAGGTTTCAATTATCTTCCTGGGTACCCTTTTTTCTTCTAGTTTGCGCGGCAAGCTGGTTATTGCTGCGCAGGGTACCTTGGTGCTGCGTGGAACGGGGTTGAGTTCCGCGCGTGATGCACCTGTCCGTTTTGGACCTCCGAAAACTTTGGTCGGGCGTGTGGTGCGGCGTTGAAAGACCTTCTCCAAGCCGAGGTCTTCCTTGGTGGTAATTGGTGTCGGTGTCCTTAGTGGCGGTTTCCCCAGTGAAACCGTCGATGTTTTCGCAGGTCTTGCTGACACCTCAGGCTCGTTGCGAAGGGACTTTTCGTCGGTAGTGGGGAGCGGTAGTGGTGGGTGTTCTCCTGATGTATCACTATGGTACGGTATGAGGTCCTTGACGTGAATATAACGCGCCAATTTCCCCTTATCGCCTCGTAGGTCATATATCACAGCAGAAATTCTCTTTACTACTGTGAAGGGTCAGTCAAATTTCTCGGCTAGTTTTGCATTAAAATCGCCAATTTTTTTGGACAGAAAATGTGTTCTTTTAAGCACTCTTTCTCCAATTTCGGGTTCCCATTTTCTCCTTTGCAAATCATAGTGGCTCTGTTGTTTCTGAAAACTTCGGGCCATTTGGCTTCGTGACAATTCTAATGAAGCGTGAATTTTATTGATTCGATCTAGTTGCTTTGATGTCGACGGTATAGCTGATTCCTGTGCAAGGCTACCCGGTGTCCGAAGTTCTCGGCCGTAATTCATGTACGTCGGCGAAAATCCAGTGGATGAACTGATGGCAGTTTTATACGCGAACTGCAGTTCTGGAAGTTGGAGGTCCCAATTCTTTTAGGACTTTTTAATCCCCTGAGCAATCATCATCTTAATAACTTTATTGGCTCTTTCTACGGGATTACACTGCGATGAATATGGCGGTGTGAGACGGTGATTAATATGCATCTCCCGTAGTAGGGTTTTTACCTCTTTTCCAATGAACTGCCGTCCGTTGTCCGACACGATGGTCTTCGGACAGCCATATCGAAGGCAAATTTGATTCTTCAATGCGGTGCGTATGGCCTAATTTGTTGCCTTCTTTAATGGCCGCAGTTAGATCCACTTAGAAAATCGGTCATGCATTACCAAAAGCCATGTGTTTCCGAAGTTCGAGCGGGGGAATGGTCCAATGAGATCGGTAGAGACCATCTCTCAGGGCTCTTCGACGTTGGTAGCGTGCATTTTTCCGGTTGGAGCATGTTGTTGGGCCTTAAACTTTTGTAAGATTTTATGGCTTGGAAACTATCGTCAGAACCAGGTAAAATAAAAACGAAAGCTAATACGGTAGATAAGTTATGGAGACAAATTCAGAAAAAAGAATTTCCACCATTCAAGTAAGAAGAATGGCTAAGAAAGTTAGGATGGACCATAGAGCAATTCATCAACAACAAATTGACATTAATACGGTTAGTAATCGGAGACCCCTTATTTACTCCAATCAAATGGAAAGCATCATACCAGACATCCCCCTCCAGCCAAATGATAAAATTGCAATGGACATCTATGGACCCTTACCTACAACTGAAAATGGGGATAAATACATCCTAGGCATCCAAGACCGTTTAACTAGGTATACCGTCCTATTACCTATGCAAGAGGAAACTTGCGAATTTATTATAACCCAACTAATAGATAGTTACATTTATACGTTCGGAGCACCTAAAACTATACTGACAGATCAGGGTCAGAACTTCCTTTCCGAAATGATGCAACAATTTGAGGAAGCATTAAAAATAAAAAATATTAAAACATCAGCTTTTCATCCCCAGTCTAACGTTTAATAGAACGAATGCATTCTACCCTAGGTAATTTGATTCAAACAACAATGGCGGAAAATACAAAAGATTAGGACGAAAATTTGAAATTTATAACATTCATTATAAATACCACCAAAAATCAAACCACCGGAATCTCCCCATTTGAATTAACCTTTAGAAGAGAGGCCAACATACCATCTTCCATTCAGCAATCCCCCAACCGTACATACTCCGATTTGATAAAGAAATGGAGGAAGAAACACGACTTGTTCCTGCAAAAAGCAAAGAAAAGAATAGAAGTAGAGCAAGAAAAGACGAAGGAAAGATTGGACGAAAACATTATAAGAAAACATCCTCTGTATAAAATTCATGACCTGGTAAAATATAAAATTAATACAAAATCAAATAAATTAGATGCATCATGGAAAGGACCAGCGGAAATCATAGATATCAAAGAGAAAAATAACCTGAAATTACTTTTTAAGAACAAAATAGTGACCGTACACATAGACCAAATGATGCCTTATTATTCCGGATAAAATTACAATTATGGAAGTATGGTATTTATTGCTGAAATAAACAAGGACTTATATCAACTGCCTTCAATGCTATAAATTTAGGCAAACACGGGATGGTGGAGTCATCAATAATAACACTAGCAATTATTAAAGAAACGATAAATCATCAAATCACCAGTCGCTCAAAGCGAAGTGTTGATGCTCGAGAGAGTTATTCCCATCCCTGACCAATTCCAGCCCGAAACCTATATTCCCATAACCAACGGTTATTTAGTTATTTTAACAAACGTCGAAAAAATAGATATCTTATGTGCAAACGAAAAAATAGAAACAAGAACCCTATCAATAGGAAGCTATAGAATATCAGGGCATAATTGTAAAAGCATGTCTTCACGGATCTCTTTAAACATAAGAAACAATGAATTAAATGTAACGCGATCTGTCTATAAGAATATAACGTACTAAGCTAATTTACCCGACATGCCATTAATTAAGGATAAGATGATACTACTACAAAATGTTATCGATATAATACATTAAGAAACACCCATCTAACTTTATAAAACGCAGAAAACCTTTTAGATACATTATCAAGCCATAAACGTATTCAAACTTGGAAAGAACAAGCCTATGACTGGCTTAGGTATTTATAGGATACTGTTCCCTTGGAATCTTGACTTTTCTAGCATTATATAAAGTAGGTTTGTTCTATGACATAATCGACTTATTAAAAAAACTAATAGGAAATTGTTATAACAACTGTATCTTTGCAAATTCAGGACATACGCCAACATGAGGCTGTGCCTATGATCGACACGAATACCTATATATGTACCGCGAGTAGTTGCCAGATCATTAAGATTTTAGGGACTAAATTTAGATAGTCTAAAAAGGGGACTGTTAGAGTCAGCAAACTTTCCCTCACCTATGTCTTAGATTTGGTATGTGTATTTTCCGAGTGGGCCCTCTTCTCGGAAAATGTCAGTTCCTTACGTGCTCTCTAAGGTTACGGTCCAAATACTAAACTTGTAGAAAAGATAATAAAGACACTCGTCAGTGATTGACTTGTATTTTGTAAAGTGACTTGTGTTAGTGCAATTTCTTCATAACAATTGTATGCACTGCAAACTTTTCTTAATTTACGCATGTATAGCTTCGTTATGAATATGGATGTATCTGAAGAATTTGAACATAACCGGGAGGTAGGCGGTTATCTTCAAGTAAGCGTGAAAACATAATTTATTTTAGTTATTTAAAGATGAAGAATTATTTATTAATAAATAATGTTCTACTCTCTTTCAGGATTTGACAACGGAGCATTGAATGAACTTTTCTAGACAGGAATTGACATATAATGAATACGACAATGCAGAAAATATTACTGAAATAGTACCGACGATTGATACAGTTTCTGAGAAGAATAGTAATAACAGAAAAGCTTGGAAGACATCAATAATTGTGCGGACAATGCAACAGAAAATAATAATTTCGAGTCGGCAGAACAAACAAAGCCTCTTCAATGTGTGGAATGATCATTTCACATTCGTTAAAAATATCTGTATTCTGACTACGTTTCAGTGGCCGCCCTTTCTTGTGGCTCTGCTCCTAAGAAATGTTGTGTTTGGCAGACATGATGACTGATCGAGTTGTTTCTGCTTTCAGAAGAATCTACAGCCGTTGCCTCTGCAAACCTAATAGATAGGGGTGTGGTAAAGTGGAAGGTTTATTAGCAAATGCAGTACGTATGGAAAGGTGATTACAAGATTATTGTGAGAATTATTGTTGAGTTAATTACTAATTAATAATTATGATTGTTGGGCGTCTTCGGGCTTCCTCGGCTATCTTCGAGTATTCCATTTTGAACGGTAAAAATGTAAAGAGCACGTGGGGTATTGTATTACAACGGTCTAATTGTTAATTGGAATAAAGAGGCGAAAATCCCGTCTTTTATTTTCTAATATATTTTATTATTATGCCGCGTGTATCAAAATTATTTTTCTTGTCAATTCAACTCAACGTACTCAACAAGAACACCAACGTTTTCCTATTTAATTTTATTTTTGCTACTTCTAATCTAACTTCCTCAAGCACTCCTTTACCGAAATTCCCAGAAGACCTCCTGCCCCTAAAGGTCTTGTTCTCACACTACTGTTTATTCATCTTTCTTCTGACCCTCGAGGAATTTCCTCTTGCTTGAGTCAAACGGTGTATGACCTTCAGTCGAATGGTATCAATGAAGCTTGAATATTGCGCGTGTGGAATGGACATGTCGAATGGAAGACCATAGATCTTTGAGCATCAGGAAAGGTCGATGAGGATTGCTACCTCTAACCCCCAGCGAAAATTACAATAGAGAAGGGGCGTTCTGAAATGAATATTTGAATTAGAACTGGATTTTATTCAATAAAGCATGTGATTAAATTTCATAATGAGACTATTAGAGGAAAAGGAAAAGTCTATAACATGAAATCATGCCTATTAATCTTTGTAATTGTTTTATGTTATTTGGTTTTGGATATTCAAGTACTGGTTTTATTTTGTCTTCATCTACTTGAAGACCTTTTTCATTCAGAACAAATCCTAGATATTTAACTTCTGAACATCCTATCTCGCATTTGTCCATTTTAATAGTCAATCCTGCCTCTTTTAGTCTATCGAAAACTAATTATACATATTTCTTGTGTTCTTCAAAATTTTTACAACTATAATTATATCGTCAAGATAGTCAAAAACATTTGGTCTTAATTCTGGTGGTATGACCCTATTCATCAAGCGTTGGAATTTTGCAGGGGCGTTAGTTAAGTCAAAAGGCATTCGCTTAAAATAAACAATTTTTCTTTGCGTGGTACTATAAATGCTGGTTTATCTACTCTGGGTACATCTATTTCATTTTCTCTATAATTTACTCTTTCTTTTCTTAATACATTCCTTAG
>JAUESI010020291.1:0-11387 GCA_032275145.1 Synergus laeviventris | reverse complement strand
TTTTCACAAAAATGAATATTTAAAAAAAATTAATTCAGGGAAGTTATAAAAAATGCTAAGCGACTATTATCGACTCTTGTTTGGTTCAAATAATTAAAAAATAATTATTATCGACAATTCATTATCAATACTTCCGTTTTAGCAAAAAAAAAATTTTTTTCATTATGCAAAAAAAATTGAGTCGACAACGGTCCGTTTCAATGTTCTTTACCGTTTCCCAAAGTTGGGGAATTTAAACATATAAAATCAATAATTTTTCTAAGTATTACATGCCCTTTTCAATATTGAATGTAATTTTGCGACCTAAGACAAGAAAATTTGAATGGGTAAATAATGAATTAAATAAAATTTTTTACTCACTTGATTGACCCACAAGCAGAATATGATATTCCGGCCAATGATCAGGGAAATCTATGTCGTTTTGCACTAAAGTGTAGAGCATTTTGTTCGTCTTTTCCGTGTAAGGAGGTGGCATAAATTTGGTAAAAAATGTCTTCTTTTTGTGGTCATATCTGATCCATTTCAATGGGACACAATCAACGCTCCTTTGAATTTTTATGCCCCTTTGAACGAATTCAACTAATTGGAATTGATCCACTGCCAGATTCTTTTTATTTTAACTGTAAAAAGATATAATAATTGACGGTATGTTATAAAACTTTGCGAGTACACCCTGATTAGGAATTAGTTTTGTAAAAATACTTTGTTTAAACGTGTAAACTAAAGCTAAATTTTTAACTAAAAATTTAATTAAATGTAAATATATTCAAGTTAAGTAATTAAGGTAAAATAAAACTTGATATTTTAAATGCATGCATGACAATGAATTGAGGTTATGTTTATAAGCGTATGACCGGTATAATATATAGAACATATATATTACCTTATTTCGTGGAACGATGAACGGCGTAATAAACTGTAGAACAATAATTTTTTTATCTAGCACTATAAATAACTAAGCACTCTCACTTTTATATGTAATAAAACGCTAGCTTTTATCACACACGCGACTGCTTCTTGTATGAAGAAATCCCAAGAGAAAATTTTAACTCTGTCTCGATTACAATGTTGGTATCCTGAGATGTGAACGTAGTAATTTCATTGACAAGGAAGAGCGTTAGTTAGAAAAAAAAAAAACTTTTTTTATGAAAGTAGCTGAAAACGATTTAATATTTTTCAACTGTACTGAAATTCATTAATATTTAGGAATTTCACTATTTGTATTTTCGCTTTATCTGCATGATAATAATGTGCCTAATTCTTTTTAAGTTACCTGCACTGACATAAGATAACCACCAATCGGTAAAGTCGACTTTAACGCCTTAAAGCGGCAAATTCAAATGTGTTTAAGGGCATATGGTAATTACCACATCAGCAAATTAAAGTAACCCGTTTTTTCTCAGAATTTTAATTTTTTCAAGAAAATAATAATGCACAGATGTCCTTGTTCACGTTTTTTACATATGCGTGAATTACTATTTTAAAAATAAAGTAAAAATTGTGAGAAAAAAATTTGCTTATATGTATGATAAGTAAAACACGTTCTTAACGTCAATTTTATTAAAATCATGCTTATATAAATATTTTTTGAAAATTAAAATGCATATAATGTCGTTTATACTTACAGCCAACTTTGAGCCACAAAATTAATGGGGCGCCATCTATAATTAAAAGTCGGTTTTTAAGTCGGGGTCTAGAGGGAACCACATTTGACCTATTTTCAGTGCCAGATAAGGCCGTGGGGTGTGGCTCTATCTAAAACCCAGAGTTACAGCCACAAAATAGTATGTCCGGTCGGGCCCAAGCCGGAAAGCAGGCAAACATTTGGCAATTTCTGCACGGGTAACAGATGTAATTATATTATTTATCTTGAGACTCAGTTTCACGTGAATAACAGTTACATGATATGAATTTAAAAAATTTAACCAATCCTCCGGACGGTACCGGTCGACTCGTCAGACTCGTACTCGGGTGGAAATACTTTCCGCCGACAAGCTTAACTTGTGGAGTTGACTGTTGAACCTAGCCCTGAGTTGATCTATTCGAGTTCAGGGGGAAGAGTCGGCTTATCCGAAAAGTTAAAGTTTCTGAAGGAGAAAAATTAAGACTACTGGGCAATTTAAGTCGGTCTAGAGACGAAAAATTTTTACTCGGGAATATTCTACAACACTCTGATTCTGCTTTATCAGATATTTCTGTGCTTCCAGATAAAGACTCAGGGCACTCTTTTTGCATGGAAAGTTCTTCAATAACAAATCTTTACATTCTTGCCATTCCCATTTGTCGTCTCTATGCAAACTATATCTTCATCGGCGCGCTACTTCAGTCGGCCTCGACAATCCAAAGTGCCTAAATGCTGTATCATCCCAAAGATAGAATTCTCCGCACTCCTCGACCTTATCGATCCACTGCACGATATCGATGTTCTCCTTTACCGGATCGAATTCTGGCAGCACCTCTGAGACATCCCAGAACGACCATCCTATGTTGCTTTTCCGTGCCTGCGCGTCCATTTCGTTTTCCTCGACCATTTTGTGTTAATCGACTCAAATCCAGTCAACGATTTAACATCACGCACTGGTCCAACTAGCCGCAATTCTCGCGAAAACAAGACATAACCCAGCAGCACTAAACAAACTTTGGTCTTCCGTATCAAATTCTGAATTCACCCGCGACCGCCCAGCGCGAATTTAAACCTGTATATCCGACTTCTGGAAAATTGTGGATACCTAAATTCTGATTTAGTTCTAAAAAATTGTTAATAAACTTCAAACACGTCAGAATTTTCTATTAACATAACTTAACTTTATTCAACAATATTTAAAACAAGAGAAACACGGATAATTTTTACAATTACGCGACACCTCTCAAGCTACAATGAGATGCTTGCTTAGTGGCAGTCAACGATTTTCTCTCTATTCAGAAGAGGTACAGTTTACCTAGCCTTCTCTAGGACATACCAGGACCTCCTCATTATTTCTTTATCACCCTTGGGTTTTCCCTAGTAAGTGAAAATCCGCGCGGCATCCTTGAGACTTTCCCAAAACCTCAATAAATCTTTAGCCTTTCCCTTTTTACCTATTATTATCCCCAATTTTACTAACAATCACTGAAGAATATTGCTACATTATCTAATTTTTTCAGATTTTTAAACAAATTTGTAGAGGTTGCAAGCATTCATTTTATGTAAAAATGGAAAATTTTGTGGTTTCGATTTTTTTAAAGCTTGAGTATTAATTATAGAGAAATATTTTATTATCTGAAAAAATGAGGTAAGTCTTCTCATAAAAAAAATTTGTTTTAAAACCTTCTAACGGATATGCTAATAAGTAAACGGTACCTATTTGTAAATTTTAGCGCTTATACATATATAAAATTAAATTTGTCATGCAAGACTGCGCTGGAAGGAATAGAACGCACAGCCTATACAGCGCGCAAGCCAATACTCCTAACTATTAGGCTAAATTATGATATGATGTCTGAAATTTTCTTCGAAGTTGTATTCTTTCATACACAAATATTAAATTAACTCCATGCTTCAAAAGACGCATCTGCCTTAAGAGTTTTTAATATTTTTAAAATTCACTTTTACAAGTCGCTTCGAAAGAATATATAGGTTCGTAGACCTGATAGTTTTTGATTGTTCACACTTCGCAGTGACAACTGATGATTAGCAATACAGGTTGCTTGTTTGATGCTCGTCTCTTATTGGATGGAGGGGATTTCAAATTCAGCACACTTTTTCATAGACGCCCATGCTTATTCGGAGCAAGAAATCAGTAAGAAAAATGCCATTTGCTATAGAATTAACTGGGCCAGCAGACCATTTGTTGCTCATTAAGAGGAACAAATGAGAGCAAGCGAGAAACTCAGATTTAGAAAACTGTTTGCATGGTTTTTTCCATACATGGAAAAGAATAATTGACGATTTTTGTTCAAGAAATTAATTTGTATGAATTTCTGAATTTTTCCCGGTGAAAATCTTAGTATAGGGATTATCCTAATAAAGCTAGTAGTTTGTCTTTATAGTTTCAATTGCACTCTATTTTTACGTCCTCTCATTAGTCTCTTAAGGTTTACGCCGTTATTGAGGACTATTACCTTCTCAGATTTATTAGACCAAGCGTCCAAAGTTCGCTTGGGGTCTATTTACCTCCCTCATTGACCGATCCGTACCAAAAGGGCTTGTACTTGTACTCCTCCCTTCTTCTTGCTCTATTTTGTAGACTATACTAAGAGTATAGTTACTCTCTTACACCTCGTCTTTAACAGTCCTCTCACGGATGAACGGAAAATTGTTTCGATCTCGCGTCGTGTACTTATCTTTATAATACATTCTCGTTTAATAAGCTAATTAGTTGTGACGAAAGTTTTAGTTTTTTTTTAATATTGCACCTTACCATGCAAACAGTCTTCTATATCTGAGTTTCTCGCTTGCTCTAATTTGATTACATTTACGACTCTTAATGAGTAAGAAAGACAGACTACCAATGGTCCGTTTGCCCTGACAATCATCTTGCCGATGATTACAAAATGTAAATGAAGCGAACGAAGATCGAAATCGACTTAAAGACAGATACGAGCACTAAAAGTTTCAATTTTTATCAATCATTCCCTAACATTGGTCTCTTTGATGAAAATATAAATACATATTTTGCTTTCGCCCGTGTGGAAATTGTCCAGCTTAGCCATTTGTAAATGTTGGCCCTCTAGAGGCCCTACGAAGACGCGCCTCTATAGTATGCCCCTCTAGACACTAACTAGGGCCTCTTGAAAATCCTCGCTGGGGCCTACAATGGTTGCCCCTCTTGCTGATCTGAAAAGTTTCAGTTTATTACTGTTAAACCCAAAAATCAAGGACCAATTATCGAGTGACAAATGATACATTTTGTGCTACTAATAGATAAGGAGTGTTATATATAACATGTCTTATGTATGTATTTTGGCAACGAGATAGGAGAAAAGAAAACAAATACATAGAAAGTCGCAGAAAATCCAGATGAAGCCACCCGCTGCTTGTCGGAGGAAGAAAAATAAAAAGTGTACGGCAGGAGAAAAACTTATTATTTATTGGATGATGGAGGTAGTACCGAAGAAATGCTGCTCTCGTCTTGACCCCCCGACAAAAGTTGAAAAGAGGAGTCCCATTGTACCGGTGACGAGCGAATTAAGGCGAATAGATTCTTCCGCTTGCAGTGCACGACGCCAGCATCAGCTCTGACATTCGAATAAAAGTGGCTTGGTGCTGCTTTGTACATTGTGCAACCGGTACATAATCCATTTCGAAGCACGAGGCTGCCAAGAGCCCAATTCTTAGTCCTCTCGAGAACGACGACGCTACTTTTTGGTTACTTAAGATGAATAGGTAAATGTCTGAAGAAGTAGAGAGAAGAGGTAGGGGGATAGAAAAATGTGATTACGTTAGTATATGGGCTGAAGTGCATGAATGAAAACATTGTAACATATCCTTTATGACCTACATATAGCGAAAATAGCAGAAGTCGATTTGTCCATCATGAAATTACAATCCACTATGATTAGTGGAGCTTTACTTTTTCAATATGAACTACTTAAGAGGGCTGTGTACAGGGCCTTTTTGTTTTTGAAATGTATCATTTCGTCGTTAACGTTTTTCTCCCAAAGTTTATTGTAAAATTCTGACATATTTGGTATTCTTGGATTCATAAAAGAATAATCTACTCTTCTAGTTTTTCAAATTTCCAAAAATATTGTTTATATTAAAAATATGAATGCTCATAGTTATCCTATTTTTAAAGATAAATTTCTCGAATTGTAATGCCTATTTCAAAAAAATTTTAAACTAGCACAGTAGATTCATTCTTTACGTACAAATTTCTATAATTAGAATAAAGATTGCATTTAATTAAATATGAAAAAAAAAACGGTAACGAATATATGTCTTCAAGCAGTAATTTTGAGGCAAGAAACTACCGATCCTGACGGAAAAATATTGAAGCAGACCTTTGGCACGCCTACAGCAAATTATTGGGCCATCTGATTCGCGTCAACACAAGAAATTTTTATTTTCTTAACATTATAATAATCATAATTACTTCACTTTTCATTTCAATAAATTAATCTATAGATCAATATTATTCGCCCTGACACAAAGAATCTTTATTTTTCTCATATCAGCTTTAAATTTTTATTATTTGAGAAATTGTAGTCGAAAATTAATTTTCGAAAGTTACAATTAATCATAACTTTCTTTTTTTTTAATGCTTTATGTATAAGCTTTGAATTTTGATAATTAGAAATTTTATCAATTTATCTGTACGCGTTCTCCAGACATTGCAGGATCGTTAAAAGCGTGATACACACACTTCCGGCCAATTTTGAGGACATTATATTACATGTCCAAAAAAATATTTTTTTTGGAAACTGGATTTTGTCACCTATGAGAAAGCAATACCTTGCTATCACAAAATTATATTAAAATATATAAAATAATCTGCTTTAATCCTTCTTCGTTTCATTCCTTTTTTAAAAAAGTCATCAACAAAACATCGTTTTGCAATCTAATATTGTCGTTCTATCATAAAGTTATAATATATTAAAATATATGATACAATCTTTGTTGTGCCCATTTTTGCTCTAACCATTTTTGGTCGCGTTCTCATTTTCTCCCTCGAATAATTAGTCATTTTTTTACATCAAATAATGACTAAAAACTTGAAATTTAAAAAAAGAAATAATGAAATACAACTACTTATTAGTTGAATCGTTCTGCAAAGTGAATATAGTGGTGCATTTTTCAATAATTTAAGATTAAAAAGATAATTTTGTAAACAGCATCTATGAAAATTTTTTAAACAAACATTTAAGATATAACCGTAAAAGTGCCACCATTTTAGTTTGATAAAAATTCTTTAAAATTCAACCGTACATATTGATGAAAAAGTTAAACTTCGATAGTATTTAAAGAATTTTTATTTCAACAAAATTGTTTACAAATGCAAGATACGGAAGAAATAAAAGCACCATTTGATTTTGCGGGAAAAAAAATATGAATAACATATTTGCCCATCAATTGCTCGAATTAAAATTTGACTTTTAAAAAAAACCCTTTTTTCAAAATTCAAAATTTTTAATTTCGATTTTTTGTAAAAAACATAAGCTTTATTTTTGTTTCCGGAGGATTGGTTAAATTTTTTAAACTCATATCATGTAACTGTTATTCACGTGAAACAATGAATCTCAATATAAATAATATAATTACATCTGTTAGGAAAAAATATATAAAATATATCATAAATGTTAACTTTTAAAATGAAAGTAAATGCACGCGCGTTCGACCTTGTTTAGGTAAATTTAGATTTATTCGACGCAGAATTGAATCACCTTTCAGAATTTCAAGCCCTCTTAAATTTAACTAATTTATACTATACTAGACTATACTGTCTAGATTGCAAGCTTGGCGCTGGTTTGCCAGATTAGTCTGGGGCTGACTAGAACTGTATCGTTTATGGCAAGTCAAGGTCTATACGATCTAGCCAACGGCTGATCAGCCGTTATCAAATATCATCCTACGGTAGTGTATAATAAATATTTAATAAGTAGTATAACCAATCCCATGACGACAATAAAATGAAAGTCTGATTCACGAAGGGGCGTCACTCAATTTCATTCAGCTTTCAAGAAGAGCTACTGAATGCGCTCTGCTCTCTATTCCAACTCTATCTAGCCTGCGATACATATATACGTGCGTGAGAAGAAAAGAAAAGCAAAGAACGGAATAAAGGAATAAAGGAGTAGACTGAAAGCAAGAGCTTAACAGCTTTTACCTGTCAGAAGGTTGGGAACTGAGAATGAAGCCGATTTTGTTGATTCATGAAACCAAATCACTTGTTTGAGTGCGTGCAAGTCGTGCATGAAGTCGTGCAAAAGGTGATTAATGTTCTTAAAAGTGGTCATCCAGTAGAATATTATATTTGTTATTTATCCCGACCGGTATTCTTGCATTATCAATATGGCAAACTATTAATGCGTCCGCTCCTTTTATCTTCTCGGTAGTAAAAACTGGTCGAGAATAGTGTACGACTCTTATAATTTTTTGCTCAACAATGAGAATTCACTAGCTTCTGATAGAGTTGAGTTAGAAAGTTATTTTTACGCCTGGAAAAAAAGTAACAGGAAGAAGTTAAAAAAACTTGCTCGAAATTAGTACACACGTGAAGAAGAACTCAAAAGCGAAATGTGTGGGAGTTGAAAAAGTGTTGAAAGAATGACAGATTTATTGCGTTGAAAAATTTCAGATTTTACATTTCTAATATATATTTTCAGCATAATAGTTTCAAGTTTTATGAACTATCTCTCTAAATCTAAATTAGTCAAATATATTTGATTGTCAGTAAAATTTTACTAATTTCTGTAATTAGAATTGAGTCACTAATAACAATTTGTAGAATTACATAATTTGATTAGATTAGTGAAATATTAGAAAATTACTGATGGAATCAGTTATCCATGAAAACTCCACACTGTAGCGATAAAAAAACATCAATATGTTGCTTACAAATAAAACCATCTATTTTTAATTATTCTTAAAAGTTATCCAGCAGTAACCCGCGCGGAATAGAAGTTCTAGTCTAGAAAAAACTAGTCGGGGCCTTTCTGGTGCTAGTAAGAAATCTCGCTTACTTGGATAAATCTATCTGTATCTTGTGGGGGCCCGACTTTTGAATTGACCACGGTAGGCCTAGCGCCCATTATTAATTAAGATTCAAAAAGGAGTAATTAATTAAAGATAAATGTTCCGAAAGTAACCTTTTAGGTGAATAATTAATTTAATATAAAAAATGAAGTATATAAATGGCTAGACTGCGCTTAGTAAAACATCTTCTTAATTTGTGTCGATAACTCAGTACTAAATCTTACCCAAATAGAAAGTCATAAATAATCAAAATATCTGATGGCGCCAAATATTCTCGAAAAGTCAAAAGCAACCTAATAAAATAATTTTAAGAAAATGATTATTAAAGAAAAATTCTCCGTAATGTAGTAATTTTTACCACCATTAGAGAAAATTTATTTTCCTGGCTAGTTTTCCGTATATGTTTAGTCCGGTAATAAAACTATAACTGTATTTTTGGGTCTTAATCCCACAATTATTATTTGCTGGGACTCTCTCACCAAATAAAAATTCTTGTTAATTTATAGCATATTCTCAAGTTCTAAGCACCTTATGGCTCAATTAAGAAACTATCAAAAATGTACAACCTTTCATTGTCATTTTTGCGTCTCTATAATTTGCGTCGAGCACTTAAAGCATGTATAATCAGGGTATAAATTATCACCCTCGTTACTGAGTTCATTAGAATAGTCATCGGAAATGATCCAATTTTCCTACTCCACGTACCCTGAGTCCTTCAGTTTTTTCCTCCCAAAAATCATAGACAGACAATAATTTTTTTTACATGAGAACGCCCATTTTTTGGTCCTTTGAGCCAGATTGTGTTTTATATCAGATTAGTGAACACGTCGTGACGGTGAAAACATTCAATGGGCAATTTTCCACGAGTTAAGAGAACATTTTTTCAAATCACAACAGGGATTAACTGTGAACATTTCATTGTCAACACAAGCCAACCATATCTTGGTTCAGGTTCCGAAATCAAACACAAATCTAAGATTTCGCATTACAATTACGGTTCAGCGGAGATTCACAAATACCTGGAGGGTTACGTAACGGGCAACGCAGCTAATATAATTTCGTCGCTTGTAACTATACTAGTATGAAAATTACACAGTAGCTTGGGATCTGTTAATGGGTCCGTATGAAAATTAATAAACGATTCATTATTGATAGCCACGTGCTCTTTTCGATTTACCTCCGATATCGAAAGATTTTTCAATTCATTTGCTCCATGATTCGTCTATTCAAAAACATTAGAGCCCTTCGCACATTATCTGTCGATGTAAACACTACATTCAATGCAATCTTAAGTTATTTAATAAAAGGAAAATTAAATGTTCCTAATTAACAAACACATCCAATTCTATTGAATTGATTTCGTCATTTCAAGCCTTAAATTTTAATTTTCAATTTTCAGAATACATATACTTTTTGAAAGACCTCGTTCCAAATTATTACTTTTCTTGAAGGGTTAATATCTCGTGAGTTACATCCTAAATTATTATAGAAAAAAATTGAAAATTGACGGAGTTATACATATTTTAGTGAAAAAGTAAGTTTTTTCAAGTTAATTTTTCATGGAAGTAACTATCAGAGTACATTTTTGGATGTTGAAATGATGCCTATGAATTTTCTCATATCAAAACAATGTTTTGTTTTCACTCACGATCAGTACTGCTTCAGAAATCGTCTGGCTCAAACTGACCCAGAGAGACCATAACGTAATTCCTATGAAGTGTGACCATTAAGAGGGTTGGTTACACCTGTGGGAATTCTGAGTTGAGTGTGCGAGAGAGACGGAAGTATATATGATACGTATCCAAGGGTGGAATTTTCTATTTAAAAAAATGTTGAATATTTTCGGGAATGAATCTAAATTTATCTAAACAAGATCGAACGCGCGCGCATTTATTTTTATTTTAAATGTTGAAATTTATGATATTTTATATCTTCTTTCCTAACAGATGTAATTAATATTTATTTTTAGATTCAGTTTCACGTGAATAACAGTTACATGATATGAATTTTAAAAACGTAACCAATCCTCTGAAAAAAACATAAAGTTTATGTTTTTTGCACAACCTTTATGTGACTAATTGGTGAGGTAGTATAAATAAACAACTGTTGTTTATTTATGCGTGACAATAAATTTTATGAGAAAAAATATTGTTCAATGTATGCGTTTATTCTCCCATTTATTTGAATGCAAGAGTTCTTGAGGTTAGGTATTTTCCTCCAATTGATAGGGAAATAAGTGGACACACAACTCGTAACACTATATTCCTATATTTAAGACAAAAGCTTAGTGTGTACAAGTGTGAAATGTGACTAACTGATTGTACAAAACGTGAGTATGAGAAATAATTTCGGTATAAGCGTATAAACGACGTGAAGGTTATAAGTACAACAATTTGCTCCTAATTGAGAACTGGTGGTTAAACTAATTATTTGAAAGACACGAACAGGGCATACGTACAGACCTCCGATTGTACTCTGCCCAGGATGGTTTTTGACTCCTGACTTTATATCTAAGAAGGAATGCGGAAACTTAACTGCTAGATTCCGATGTTGCCAAAAAGGTAGAATCCGAAAATATTTCAGATTTGTAACTATTGCAAATACCCTGAGAATTTAGAAGGCTGCAAGAAAAAATGTTTCCGAGTAGCTATAAAAAATATTGAATTACAGACAAGAAGTATGCTAAAAATTTAAGTTTCTGATAAAATAAGAA
>JAUESI010020290.1:0-11394 GCA_032275145.1 Synergus laeviventris | reverse complement strand
GCCTATCTTGTGCGTGACTTGAGAGACCTAAAGTAGAAATATTGAATTAAGAATAATAAAAAAGTACACGTCACAATTGGCACAGCAGACAATATTGCTGCGCGACAAATGACAGATAAATTGAAATTTTACGTCGAAAATTTCAATTTATCTGTCATTTGCCGCGCAGCAATATTGTCCTTAGGGCGGTATACGTCTCACTCATAAGGAGCAGTGTATAATATGGATCCCACACCTTTAATTTCTCATGCCATAAATATTTTGGAAAAATCGAAAGATTGTCATGTTGGCAGAATGCTGCAAGCCTCCTTTTAAAAAAAGATTTTGCTTTTTAGCAAAAATATATCTAATTAAAACCTTTTCGGACTTTAATCACCCACTTCCTGATAGAATTCTATCATTATCAGAAAACATTAAAAACAAAAATAATATTTCCTATCAATTTGTCCTTCTAAACGCTTCCAAAAAGTAAGAGACTTTAAACATCGATTCCGTAGAACAGACTTGCATCCTCACTATGAATTCTCATACGAAGAAACTCTTTTCTCCTCTAACATAAATTTAGATATAGGTAAGGCTTTAAAGATCTCGTTGAGACTAGATTTCAAGACTACCTTTATTTTTACACTGAAGGTTCAAAATCGGCTACGGAATCATTGGCTGGTTGTACAGCAGTGTGTCCAAGTGCTAACTTTACTCGTATGTGGAGGCTACCAGAGTTTGCCTCTGTTTTTTCTAGCGAAGCTATAGCTGTCCTTTACACACTAGACTACATAATCGATAACCGCTTTTCGAAATCAGTTATTTTCACAGATTCATTAAGTGTCCTGTCAAGTGCCTTGGTTCGATTAATTCATACCTAGTTTTTATAATCAGAAACCGCTTGACGATCTTAAGTAAACTCGATTGTACACTTTCACTGGTATGGATCCCAGGCCATATTGGTATACCAGGTAATGAGGCAGTCGAGATAGCGGCCAAATCAGCGGCTACAAACGCCACCCTTTGGAGCATCCGCCTCCCTTTCTCTGACTTTTTCAGGTACGCCCGGAAAACCCTTTATGATAATAGCAACAACTATTTTGTAGAAGTAGGAAAAAATAAAGGCACTCTATTCATCTAGCGTTATTATAAGTACAATAAAAAACCTTGGTCCTCATCATTCAGTGTTCCTAGAAGCTGAACAGTCTCTATTTTTCGAATAAAGAGCAATCATTACACATTAAATGTCAGCCTCTCGCTCGCAAAAATATAATACCTTCCAGCGGTTGCCCATGCGACTCTGATATCGATAAAGATCTGGACCATATATTCTAGGCTTGCCTCAGATTTCATGCGCATAGACCAGACCTAATCAAAGCTCAGAAATCTTAAAATGCCTGCCCTCCCCCATTTTTTACATACCAAATCTTAGTAAATCCTTCAGTTCAAATTGCATTCCACATTCTTTAATTTCTGCGTAAAGCTAATTTCCCAATATAAACCCTCCCCCTACTCATAAGCCAACTTTTACAGCATTCAAAATTGCCGCAATATGCTTTGATAAGTCGGAAAACTGGATTGGCTGAGGGATCTCCTAAGAGATGGCGCAGTCGAGCCCAGCCCGACCTCTTATGTTACAGATTTTTCGGAGTTCACACTCCCAACCACCTGGTCATGGCCGAATATATAAAGCTCTAGAGCGAATATAGCGCCAACAAAGAAGAAAAAGAAGAAGACTGTGAGTGATGAAAAGCACTGTCAGTCGCCAAATCTGACAGTTTGCTGGGGAGCGGCTCACTGGCTCGCACTGAAGATTCGCGCTCAGTCGACTCACTGATTCTCTCAATCACCTGGTGCAATTATGATAGAGAGAATCAGGAAAATATGCTCGCAGAAGATGATGAACTGGAACTACCGACCAAGAGGCCGTTGAATTTTGGTTGAATGGCGCAACTAGAGACACGATTCACTCAGGCTAGGAAGATGTCAGTCAGGGCTACCTAACTGACATTGGGAGGCTCCTTTTCATAACCTTTGCTACCCGTTAATTATTTCAGTTAGGACCGACTTAGGACAACACGAAACGGTATTTCCGCCAAATAATAATTCTAATTAATAGTATTGTAATTAATTAGAATTATTCAAATTAATTAAAACTAAATTAAAATAGATTAACTCTGGCAAGTCAATCTGATCCACGACCAACTGGCGCACCTACGGCCGTGTATCGAATAACGATTTGGATTGAATTATATTTAATCCAAAGAAGGATTTTCCACGGTTACGATTAGTTCATGCTGTTTTCCACTCAACCTACGATTAACTGGCGCACCTATAATCGTGTCTTGAACAAAAGGTTACGTCGGCAAACCACCGACCTAATCCGGGCTCCAGCATGGCAACTGCACAAGGTACATTTGCCGCTCGATATACGATCAATTGAAGCAACTATGACCGTATATCGAGTGAAGGGTTATGTCGACAAACCATCGACATAACCTGGACCCAACCCGGCAAACAGACTAGAGACTGAACTGACCGACCGAATCCGAAATACTAACGACCGCGACGAACGGAAGCAATGGGCCTACAGATAGCGCGTCGGCGAGAGTCCTCCCCCCATGTATGCATATGTATATAAGTGGTGTACGTGTAAGTGTATATAAGCGGTGTAAATGTTTAAGATCGTGTGAATGTAAATATTTACTGCGAGAGTGTGAGAGATAGTGAATGCGCGCATGAGAATGTAGGCTGATCCCTTTCAATAGAAGAGTAAGATGTGTGAGTTGAAGTTAATGGGGAACGGTCGATGGTGTGCATTGAGTCGTCTCCCGAATCCGTCTCTCTCAGTATTGCGGTACTGTACGGTGCGGGAGAGAGGGGAGGGAAAGACTCTCGCCGACGCGCGATCTGTAGGCCCATTGCTTCCGTTCGTCGCGGTCGTCAGTATTTCGGATTCGGTCGGTCAGTTCAGTCTCTAGTCCATTTACCGGGTTGGGCCCAGGTTATGTCGATGGTTAGTAGACATAACCCTTCACTCGATATACGGTCATAGTTATTCCAGTTGACCGTATATCGAGCGGGACCAAAGCGGTATCTAGTGCCAGTTAATCGTGGGTTGAGTGGAAAACAGCATGACCTAGTCGTAGCCCTGGAAAATCCTTATTTGGATTGAATATAATTCAATCCAAATCGTTATTCGATACACGGCCATAGGTACGTCAGTTGGTCATAGATCATATTGAATTGCCAGAGTTTATATATTTTAAATTTAGTTTTAATTAATTTGAATAATTCGAATTAATGTTAATACAATTAATTAGAATTATTATTCGACGAAAACATCATTTCGTGTTGTCCTAAGTCGGTGCTATCTGAAATAATTAACGTGTACCAAAGGTGGTGAAAAGGATCCTCCCAAAGGGGGATGTCAGTCAGATTGCCCTGATTGACATCTTCCTAGCCTGAGTGAATCGTGGCACAACATGGTTGAAACGCCTTGGATACACTAGCCTGGCCCTACTATTTATGGGACTTCTATGGAGATGTGGCTTAAGTCAAGTAGCCCGCGCACTTCTATTCTCTACACCATGTGGAAAGGTTATCTACCGCAACCGAGGCCCAACCACCATCTTTCACTCTCCAACTGCCCCTACAGCCGCTCACGTTGTATATCACACAACCTCTCCCTCTTTACTCTTATTAAAAAATAGCGAGGACGTTATCTAACTCCGAGGGTCAATTGTGATCAGAGTCCCCATCTACGTCATACGATGAGTCACCATTAAGCCATATAAACCGACTGACCTCATGTCTCAAGGCACTCACTATTGTACTCTTGAAGCGAAAGCTCTGCTTATTAGAATATAAATAAAAGTCTCCTATAGAATATCTCCCACGTCTTCCAAAACCTGATACCAACCCGTTACCCTTTCCCCGGAACTGTTGTATCCTTTTTAAAAAACCCTTCCGGAAGATAACAAGATTTGGCGACCGTGACAGGACAGTCACGTATTCATTGGAGGAAAAGACCCTTTCTCTAAGGACCCGGTTTGAAACCACGAAAAGAACTCTTCAAGACCCGAAGGCTCTGCCAAAAAAAGGTTTTTTCACAAGCCCCGGGAACCAGGGAACCGACGACTATCGAATCACTGGAGGAAGATTTGGAGATGAAACAAGAAATAAACGCATTAGTGACACTTCTGCTTTGGGTGAGTACACAAGAACTATAACATTACCTGACCTCACACGTGAAAGATCAGTGGTAAAGACACGTTAAAGTGTACCTGGAAAAACCCAAATATAGTGTGACCATAACGCGTTTATCTCAAATACACAATGATTACGGAGTGTCAAGTGATAAATGTTAAGGTGAACGTCCGCGTATAATCTACTCTTATAACACACGCGTCACCGCGGAAAACAAGCAGGGTACTCGATAAATGTTTAGTTATCGTCAGCCAAAAGGCATTAATAGTGAGTCATCCATAAGCGGCAGTGAAGCTGATTTACTACACAACAGCTCAGAAGTAAGCTTCAACTTCTACGAAACTACAAATAATAATAATTAATTCCCCCACAAGCTTTAGATAAAAATAATACAACCCAAGATGCTAGGATTAAAGAAGTTTCTATCCAACGAAGACATCTCAACCGCTTCCAGAGAGCAAATGCAGAAACAGTTCTTCGAAATGAAAAAGGCATTGCAAGAAACTCAGGAACTACTTTCACAGATGCAAATAAGTCCACAACTTCAACCACAACAAACACCTGACGCAATGGAACTCCCATATAGACTGACTTCCTAGGACCGGAGATCATTGGATAGCCTATTGAGAAACTTATGTGAGTTCGACGGTACCCAGGAAGTGGACGCCTTTGAAAACGACGTCCATGACCTGGTGAATAAAATTTATGGATTAGCCACAAATTAATCGATGAAGTCAGGTCTATTAGACGATGCCCTGAAAGCTATCAGAGAAAGAAGTTAAAAGGAGATGCACAAAGGATAGTCATGAGGATACCACCCCCCCTTACAGTCAAGAACCTAGGGGAAGCGCTTACTATGGAATTTGGCTCAAGAGGCAAATCCCTGTCTCAACTAACAAGAGAAAGGGACCAGATGTGCCAGATATTGAATGAGAGAGTAGAAACATTCATCAAAAGATATTAGGAAATGGATAGGAAAATCCAAAGATCAATCGATGACAGCCCAGCAGAATTCACGGATTTCGAAAGGCGCAAGGAAGAGATAGAACGTATCAAGAAATTCATAGGATGCCTCCGTACAGAAATAAAGTATATGGTGGCAAATTCACGATCAATAAGATTAAATGATGCCTACCAAACAGCTCTACAGGAAGAAAAGGAGTTCCTGGAGAAGGAAAAAGAGAGGATAAAACAGTCGGCCCAGTTCACAACAAGGAGCACAAAAGGCCAATGACAAAAAATGAAACATTCTTCCCGAGACCCTCGACAAGCACGATACCTGCAAACACGAGAAATCCAGCGCCAGAAAGCCCCACATGTAAATTCTGCAGGAAAAAAGAGCACGAAGAGGACAAATGTTACGTCAAACAAAATTCGCAGAGGCGCGAAAATTTTCAGAAAACTTGGCACAATAACAAGGACCCTCCCAGGCGTATGTATCCAACGGAAGAATGTCAGCCATCCGAACAAGCAGATGTCTATCAAATACAGGAGGAAGTTCCAACATCCGACCCATACGAGTATTTCTAAGAGGAGGAGGAGCAAAACACCCATTTGTGCGACTACGACTCAAAGGATACACCTGTCAACGAGCACTACTGGTAGATTCAGGTAGTCCAGAGTCTTTTGTAAAAATGCAATGTCTTTTTGAAAAATCATGCAAACCCACAAAAATACCCGTGGAGGAACGAAAAAGGTTCGAAATAGTTGACGGAATCCATCAAGTTTTAGGGCATTGCACCCTTACCACTGCCACAGGGCAACCTCACCGATTCCACATAGTAAAAAATAACTTCCCAACGGAGTTTGATGGAATTCTAGGTCGTGACTGGCTAAAAGCAAACAAAGCTAAGATCAATTTCATAAATGATACACTGGACCTACCAAATGCTTCCATATCTATGAAAGGAAACTATAATCTAGTAATCTTCCATGTAAAACAATCCCATAGGAATCCAACTACCCGAAGGAGACCATATAGTATATGGAAGAGGGATCTTGCCGGGAATATACAAAGGAAGAAAGGACACGACGGACATCCTTACAATAAACGCGAACGGAGAAGGCTCTGATCTAGAAATCAGGAAAAAGGACATAAAGATTGAAAGATTGGAACAAGCATCCCACACGCAGAAAGACACAAACCCAACCCACAGAACCAGTCTAATTTCAAAAATCCTAAATAATAAATTACCTGAGAAAGAGAGAAAACGGTCAATAAAAGATTGGTACGACCTCAAGCCAATGCCAGTTTATTCCGTTAAACATAATGAAATAAACAACGAACGAATAAATGAACTCTTGAGTAAGAGTTCACTCTCCCACCTTTCAAATAAACTAAAGGATGAAATGCAGGACCTACTCATTGAATTCAACGACATTTTTTATCTGACAAACGATCCGATGCCGCTGGTGTCAGACGTGGAACACTAATTAAAGGTACAAAAGGACAAACCAATTAATATACCACTTTATAGACATCCTATCCTTCTGCAACCGGAAATCGAAAAACAGATCGGAGAACATGAAAGAAAAGGACTCATTCGACCTTCCTTCTCACCTTAACAGGAAAATGTCTGGATGGTAAAGAAGAAACTAGACAGCAGCGGCAAACAAAAATGCAGGCTTGTTAGGACTTCCGTAAGTTAAACGAACACACAATCCAAGACAAGTACCCATTCCCTTCGATCGAAGAAATCCTATGCATGTTGGGATGTGCTAAGTTCATGAGCTGCTTTGATATGGCAAATGGATTCTACCAGGTAGCAATGGCGGAAGCTGATATAGAAAAAACGGCCTTCAGCACACACAAGGGTCACTGGGAATGGCTCAGGATGCCTATGGGTCTGATCAACGTACCTGCAACATACCAACGCAAGGTCAACTTCAAGCTACAAGGATTGATAGGGAAGATCTGCTTCATCTATCTAGATGACTTAATTGTAATAGGTAAAACGGAGAGAGAACATACGCATAATCTAAGAACAGTGTTTGACCTCCTCCAAGAAACCAAGGTGGTATTACAGCCAGATAAATGCAAATACCTTGAGAAAGAACTCGACTATCTCGGGCATTCAGTAGGGCCAGAAGGAGTCAAGCCTCTCAAGAAAAACGTGGACAAGGTTCTAGAATTTCCTAGGGCCAGAAACACCAAAGAAATTGAGCGGTTTATGGGTTTGGCCTCATACTACCGTAAATTTATTAAGAACTTTGCAAAAATTGCTCACCCACTGAACCAACTGAAAAGTAAAAACGTGGACTTCACATGGACCACAGAATGTGAGAAAACCTTCATAAAATTAAAATTCCTGCTGACTTCTTACCCGATTCTAAGCCACCCGGACCCGAAAAAACCCTTCCTCCTGTGCACCGATGCATCAAATGAAGGATTGGGGGTCGTATTCAGCCAGGTCGACGAAAATGAGAAAGAACATCCAATAAGCTTCGCCAGTAGAAGCCTGATTCCAGTAGAACGCAATTACTCAACCACAGAAAAGGAACTGCTGGCCATTGTTTGGGGAATAAAGCAATATAAACATCTCCTTTATGGACAAAAGTTCAGAGTCTAAACGGATCACCAGCCGATCAAAGGACTCCTGAACGCTAGACATGATAATATGTCTTCACGTCTGTTTTGGCTCACACAAAAATTAACAGATTACCATCCGGAAGTTATATACAAGCCGGAAAAACACAACGCCAATGCCGACGCACTCAGCTGAGCATTTCCTGTAACAAAAAAGGAAGACATACCCATGGATCCAGATCACCCTGAATATGAAGCCGTACAGAACGACATGGCAATGGAACTACTCGACGAAATCATCAAAACTTTAGGACCTGCAGAAGCAAACAACATACCTCCACCGGAAGCCAAAGACAAGGAAAAGGCTGTGTATGACACCGCAATACTTTCCCTCAAGAACTCGCGCATCATACTATCCGAGATGTCGGACGAGGAGATCCAGAAAAGAATCGGCGAAGGCTGTAATTACATCACCAACGATGTAGAAAGGATAAAACAAATATGTGGAAGTAGTAAAATCACACTAACCATAGGGGACGAAACCTTTCAAAACAGGTTATACAATTATAAAATTCCCCCCGCTTACTTACAAAGGACTACGAAACCGGATCTGCAACTCAATGGTGCAATGTATAGGAGGTTCGAGGACATATTAAAATTGGCAAGTCAACTCTGAAAAGATGAGAGAACAGAAACACATATAGTCATCGAGATCAATCATTGGGTTACATTTGAGGACTACAATCTAGCGGCATCTTTTATATATCGGATCCTAAAATTAATGAAATTAGAACAAAATTATAAAATCAAAACAATTTATCCCAAAATTGTCAGGAAAAAACAGATGCAACAAAACATAATAGCTAGAACACACGAGAATGGACACTGGGCGCTGGACAAAAAATCAAGGCAAATCCAACAGCATTACTATTAGCCCGAAATGACCAAGCAAATCTCGAATTATATAGAAGAATGCTCAATATGCGCCAATAAGCACAATGAGAGGAAAATCCAAGCAGATGCAGTATTAATAGCACCCGCCAAATCCCTGTTCGAAATAATGAACGCCGACAAACTAACGTATGAGGGAAAGAACTTCTTGCTACTAGAGGACAGCCTCACAAGATATATATGGATGATACCCTTGAAAACAGAGGATGTGCACGCCACAATGTATAAATTTCTCCACACCAACCCTACACTAACGAAAATCATTACGGACAATGAGCCAACATTTCAGAGTAAGAAACTGAAAGAACTCTTTGATCGCCTAGGCATACAAAAAATAAAAATATCAGCCTACCACCCAGAGAGCAACGGAATAGCCGAACATGCAATCAAAACACTTAAAGGTCTTGCAAACGCTTTAGAAGGTAACGACCCCGTGATCAGAATCTTTAAAGCAACGAAGATTTATAATTAAAGCCCACACACCACCACCACATACACCCCTGAACTATTATACACAATCACGAAACATGTAGAGGAGACGCAAGAGGAAATCAATACAAACAGAAAGGTGTGACGGCCCCTTTTTTAATTTCCATTATTTTTACATAATAAAATTAAAAGTCTCTGAAAAGAGCGCACAAAGGACCCTAATAGGAATAATTATTTTTAATTAAATAAAACAAATAGATATAATATAAAACTATAATTTAATTTCTGAGATATTTGGGCGCCAGTCCTTTCTTGGGACAAAATGAAATTATTTAACCCGGCAAATGCGAAAAAGATAAAGATATGAGATATGAGATAAAGATAAAGGTAAATTCCGCAAATCCTTGTTGAATTAATTTTTATAAGAGGTAAATCAATTTGATCTCATCAAGTAAAAGGTAAAAGGTAAAAGATAAAAGATAAAGGATAAAAGACAACCTTATAAGTTTAAATCCAATTTATATTTTTTAAAAATAACCAAATTTTATAACAAAAGATAAACTACGAAATTAGGGTCGATAAAAATATACTAGCTCAGTCTAAACGAGAAAACGGTAGAGGGGGGGGGGTTCAAATCATAAGGCTCGAATATAAAATCACAAGAAATAGAAATGATTTACTTTATTTTAAAAGTATCAAAACACAAAATTAACAAAAGATTTCAGATTTCTAACAAACTTTCACATAAGTAAATAATTTTCTAATTAAAATTAACTTTTGAGAAACATTAAGCAAAAGAGTTAACAAATCTAGACATAATATAATTGAACAACTTTTACATTTTATAAAATCAGAATAATAAATAAAAAAGTATAAGATATTATATATACTTATATAATTTACAAACATTCTACAAAAAGTTCGAAAATTACAAAATAACTATAAAAGGGGTTCATAAATTCTAATAAATCAAGGGGTTTTGAGGGTAATCAACAGAGTTTCTCATTTTAAAGAATGAACTAAATAATGAAAATAATTCTTGATTGTAGGCAATTAAAAGAATTTTGGAACACAAACTAATAAAATTACATAAGTAAAGAAATTCTCCAGTTTTTATAAATTAGGGTTTTCGGGGTACGCAAAGGGTTATCAGAAATATAAAATGTATATGGTAAGCAATGGGGTTTTGGCAATATAATTAAAATAATTATATATTCAGGAAAAGATAAAACAATTTATATGGTAAGCAATGGCAAAGAATAAGGGACGACATATTCCTATATTTAGATTCTGATAATTTAGCAATAAATAAAATAAAATAATATATTTATGGAATTGACATATAAAAAAAACGAGCAATCTTATTCATGGCTGTCGGCACTCCGGATTAGAAAATAGTTTACAGGCACATATTATAATTTAAACAAAATCAGAGATATAATACTTTAAATTATACATATAAATATAGGCACATTGAACGAAATATTCACTAAATTCGATAAATATCAATATAATAGTATATTTTGATGATTTAGCCAAGGAGTTGAGAGATAAAATATATATAATAAAAAATAAAATTCAGATAAAACATTAAAAGTCCTGGCTAGATCATTAATAAGGAAACGAATCCTACGTTATTCCGAGATTTCGAAGACACTAATACACCGTGTACAACTTGAATTTATATTTAGAGATATTACAGACAAGAAGCTCCGTGTTGTCACTTCGAGTTTACAAGATATAAGAGGACGAGGTCAGTTACGCATTCACGCTCGTTACCTCGGTAGATCCTTAGAAATTAAGAATTAAGGGGAAGGGCTAATGCGTACAAATCTAATTTAAGAATTTCTCACGTTCGAGAGAAAGAAAGCCGATGAGGTCCGTTTCCGATTCGTCCATCCGATGCCCTTTCTTCTTCTTCTTCCCCATTCTTATCGGTTACTGTTGCAAGACAGAGAGATTCCGAACTCCTTCATATGAGAGGGAGTTAGAGATAAGAATTCTCTCCTTGATCATTTCAGGGCCGACTGTGCTTTTGCGATATGGGTGGAGAACGAGGAGCCCTTATTTCTTCGTTGCTCGAGATAAAAAGAGATAAGAGAGAAGGCATTAAAAGCCAATATGTCTGTTATTTTTTTGCTCATTAACACAGGAAGAGATACAGATAATTTTCAGGCTAAATCACCTATTCGTAGACCGAATTTTGTGGTAATTGCCACGGTCAATCCTTGCCAGGGGGTGCCTTTGACGTCGGAAGACCACTACTAATCCATCTGTCCATTATTGGCAGATTTGAC